>CM075814.1:11985465-12202711 GCA_037975025.1 Excoecaria agallocha | reverse complement strand
CTTGAGTGCCTCTCTCATGTGTGTTATGGATGATTTAAAGCTTAGAAAGGGTTTAGAGTTGAAAGTATGTGAGTTTTGGTTGAAAACATGAAAATCTGTTTTTAGAGATCATTTGACTAGTCTGTAAATTTTTGCTCATATCTTGAGTTATAGTTATTCAAATGAGGAAATTCCAGTTGGTATAGAAACTAGACTTGTATTTCTTTATTTTGTTAGAAGGAACCGAAATCTGATTTTCACTGCATGATAGTGAAAATCGGTATTGAAATTTGATTGTGTTGGTCACTTTTGCCTTCTTGGGCAGTCTATGGTTTTTCTTAAATAACTGGAGTTTTACAGGTCCTATTGAAATGATTTTTGGTGTTTTGAAAACTAGAAACATAGGCCTACAACTTTGTTGAAGGCCACTTTGGCTAAAACTGTTGTTTTTCAGGTCAAAAATGGGATGGAAGTCGAGACTGAAAATCGGTCTCGAATCGGGTTAGGGCTCACGGTTACCATGAGTTTCATAGTAACCGTGAGGTGCCTAAAATTTCAGTTCATGACTAAAAGCATTTACTGGACCATGGTTACTAAGGATTCATAGTAACCGTGACCCAGTCTCGTAGCATTACTACACGGTTACTACCCTGAGCTTAGTAACCGTGAGGTAATGCGCTTTTGGTCCAAAAAAAAATCCGAACTATCTCACGGTTACCAAGAAATTCTTAGTAACCGTGACCTGAGTTCTTCACCCTACTTCACGGTTACTACAAGTATGTTGGTAACCGTGAGGTAGTTTGTTTTAGTCCAGAACCCAAGAGCAATATGGCTCACGGTTACTAGGAAATTCGTAGTAACCGTGACCCTTATTGCAAGTTGGGTTTCATGGTTACTATGAATTGTTAGTAACAGTGACCCTCCCCTGTATTTTGAAAATTGTATTTTCTTGGATTTCTTTTAAAGTACAGACTTGTCTAAGACCTTCCTAAGCTTATAAATCATCCTAAATTACAGATATATGGCAAATGTGTTTTCTATATGTATATATATATATGCAAGTTTGCTTAAGGAAATAAAAAGGTAAGTTTCTATATCTCAAATAGAAACATACAGAAATGTATTTCAATAAGTTACAATATATGATATGTTATGCCTGCACATAGAGACTTGGTTGTGGATAGATAGGCATGCCTGTAGGGTTATCGCAGCTGCTTCTGTTTGACTCTTATGAGTCTTCTGTTTGTCTCTATATGAGACTTCTGTTTAGATACCTACGGGTATCCTTCTATTTTGATACCTCCGGGTATCCATTGCACCCGTTATCCACACCCACAGGGAATTGTACGCAGGCCATTTGTGCAAATACATTATAAAGTCTGTTATTGTTCTAATTATACGATACTGTTATATCTTTATAAATCTTGTAAGGCATTGTATTTTATTATTATTGAATGCTTAGTGATAACTACTGTAAGTGGTTATCAATGTGTTATCAGTTGTTCCCCACTAAGCTTTATAGCTTAGCACGGGCGTTTATCCGTGTAGGTTTGCAAGGTAGATCGTGTGTCCAGGGAGAAAGCCAACAATCTCATAAGTCAACACCAGATTAGAAGTAGTATAAATGTATGAGATTGATTTTGTATCTCTTTTGGTTACATCTAAGGCATTTGATAGGTATAAAGGCATGTAATTATAAAGTTATGTAAATAGTGTTTCAATAATAATTGAAAGTATAAGTACATGATCATACATGATATGCATAGAATGAATATATGTATGTTCATATATGCATCATTAGCAGATAAGTCGTAACATTGATAGAATTAATGTATGTAATTAGTAACAGTAATCATGATTATCTAGTATAGTCATTACATTTTTAGGCAACTTATAGTATATCAGTAGATTTATTGCCTAATTGACTTTAATTTATGAGCCTATTTTTAGTTGCTTCAGAAAGATCGGCTAGTGATATGGAATGAAGATAGTTTGATGGATTTTGACACCATCAAGAAATAGCTCTTGCATCCACTGGTATTGAGACCACCTAAGGTTAAAAGGACTTTGATTTTGTACATAGCCATAGAAGACTACTTAGTGGGGGCTATGATGGCTAAAAAGGATGATTTTGGAATTGAATATACGATGTATTATCTTAGCAAGAAATTCTACCATATGATATCAAGTATATGGAGGTAGAGAAGATTTATTTATCGGTCATTTAGGCCTCTAAAAAGCTAACACATTACTTTCATTCATACAAAATAGAGGCAGTAGCCAAATATAATCCTTTTAAGTATTTGCAAGAAGCACCATCATTATTAGGGAAAATAGGGATGTGGTCGATTCTCTTATAGGAATTTGATGTTAAATACATAACCCGAAAGACTATCAAGGAAAAGGCTGTGGAGGAATTCATAGCAGATCAACCACTAAAAGGAGAAGAGATATCCTACAAGTTTCCTGATGAAAATATTGTAGCTATAACAACCCAAAGGAATGAGATGTTCTTTGATGGAGCTATAAACAATAAAGGTGACGAAATAGGAATAATCTTGGTAACCTCTGAAGGAAAAAAGCTACCTTTTACTAAAAAGCTTAGATATAAGGCTACTAATAACGGCGTTGAATATAAAGCGTTCATTGTTAGGCTTGAAGCTTTATTGGCTCTAGGGGGTAAAGAATGCTAAGGTCTATGGTGACTCATCCTTGATAGTTTACCAAGTGAAAGGAGAATGGAAAGTGAAAACAGAACTGTTGGTTCCTTATGTTAACTGCTGAAAAGCTTTGGGCAATCAGTTTGAGGTTTGTTTCTTCAAGTATATTCCTTGAGATGAAAACTAGTTGGTTGATGCCTTGGCATAATTGGTATCAATGTGGGATAATCTAAAAGCGACAAATGTGAAACCTATACTTATTTTTAGTTTTATTAAGACATATTATGAAGCATGATAGTTGAAGTAGATGAGGGGAAGTCTCAATATTTTTATATTTAGAATTACCTCGAGACATTAGTGTTTCTATAAGAGGCCATAGAAAATGATAAGAGAATTTTGTCTAAGTTGTTCACATAATTCATCACTATCGATGAAGTTCTACATAAGAGATAGCTTGATGGAATACAGTTAAGGTGTGTAGATACAAAAAAGCTAAGAAAATTATGAAAGAGGTATATGCTTGATTTTGTGGTACCCATATGAATGGTTTTACCTTGGCTAAATAAACAATGCATCAAGGTTTCATTTGGCTTACCATGGATACAGATTGTTCAGGGTATGTGAAAGAAATTCCAATTATGCCAATAGTATATTGATCTGAGGTATATGCCTGTGTCAGAATTGTGCAATCTCACCTCACCATAGCCTTTTGTCGCCTAGGGTATAGACATCATAGGGATGATCATTCTGCCAGCATTGAATGGATATAGGTTTATTGTTATGCCTATTGATTATTTCTCAAAGTGGATAGAAGGGCAATCATACCAAAACTTGGGTGCAAGGGAAATGGTGAAGTTCATATAAAAAGGTATGATATACAGATATAGGCTTTTGCACCACATTGTATCCAATAATGGATCTCATTTTCTAGGAGAGATTGAATGGATGCTCAAGAAATATGGAGTTCAACCCCATAAGTCTTCGCCATATCGTCCTCAGGAAAATGGAGTAGTGAAAGCAGCTAAGAAGAATGTTAAAAAGATTCTAGCTAAAATGGTAAGGACTTATAAGGATTGGGCTGATAAGTTACCTTTCGTGCTATAGGGTTACAGAACCACAACCAGATCTTTAATTGGAGCCACTCCATTCTTTTTAGTGTACAGGATAGAAGCTATCCTACCAATGGAGATCGAGCATCAATCGTTGCGAGTAGTCCTTGAAGTCGAGTTACCAAAAACAAAATCGGCTAGATAGAGATTGTTATAGCTTAATCTATTGGATAGAGAAAGAATACAGGCCAATTACCACAACCAGTTTATCGAAAGAGGCTAGCAAGGTCTTTTAGGAAGAAAATTAGGAAGCATCCCATTAAAAAAAGAGATATAGTATTAAAGCAGATAAGGCCAGGCCTACCTAACAATAGAGGCAAGTTTAGGCTGACATGAGAGGGCCTATTTATATGAAATAAGTTACTATCCAAAGGTGTTGTAATACTGAGTGATAGTGATATGAATGAATTTAAGGAGATGGTCAACATTGACAGCCTGAAAAGGTTCCAAGGTTAGACTTAGAAAAAATATAATAAAAATAAAAAAGAAAAAAAAGGGAATATAGCTGTGTGGGTTAATAATTGGTAAACAGTGGCCTTGCTAAAATTGGACACTTCATTAAGGTAAAAATCTAAAAAAGACATCTTGGGCAAAAATTAGAGGCAGAGTGAAAATATTCTATTAAGAAAACCCAAAAAGGCTGATTGATAACAAGGGAGAGATGCTTTCTACAAAGTTTGATCCTATGAATGAATAGAGTATGTACTTATGAACCTAATGTTAGAATAGTGATCATGTGTAGTGAAATTATGTAAAAAGATGTCATCATATGTAATGCAAGCTTGTACATTAATATAAATAAAAGCAGTTTTATTATACGTACTTTAAAGTTGTCTAGTTTTATGACAAAAAGTGGTACATAGTTTCTAATACTATATATTTGAGTCTAAAAATCATCCTCTACTACTCCTACCTGAGCTCTATCTTTGCCAGTGCTATTTATTATAGACCGTGAGATTGGATAACCATCTTATGTATACAACGGAGGAGGTGAAGTCACAGACAATTGGGTTTCGAATGTCAACCTTAGCATATAGTTCAGCCCATAAATGGTGGTAGCTAGAAATGAAAGTGATAGATATCATACCTCCTTGAAATGACAATGGATGCCTTATGATCTCCTATCATTCCCCAAATTGACAAGCATAGTGAGAAACTATATAAAAAGTGGCTCTATGCAAGCTGCATAGTGGAATGCAACCAGACTGGCCATCTTGGGTCACATAATTGGGTATTAGCCATAAGTACTTAAAGCTGATATCATTGTCATTTACTGTTGCCAGCCATATAGAGCCTTCTTATGTTGACTCAAAGTTGCTAAGTCTTCTTCTAGGAAAAAGATACCTTAAAGAGTATGTGCTTATTACTTTGGAAGGACGTTCCTCGAGTAGTCTCAATTTCTCTTGTAGTCACACCTAAAAAGAGAGAGAGAGAGAGAAAGAGAAAAAGAGAAGAGAAAAAAGGAAAAAAAAGAAAAATCTATTGAGTTGAGTTGGATTCATCTCAGGAAAAAATAAAGCCCAAAGTTTCTGAAAATCCGAAAGAACGCATCTCCTACTAAGAAAAGCTAGTGTGTAAACCCATAAAGGGCACACTACCTTTAAAATAATAACTATACCTAAAGTAATAATGGGCTTCCTGAGAAAGCTATAGGGGCATCAAGATAAATAGTATCTAAATCGAGGATTATTTTTACCAGGATAATAGGGAAAGGGGTCAAGCGGTTACATATGTCATCGATGATGTTGAGTACTTGATAGTCTGTAGCTCGGTCTACCGAGTTCATTGTTAAATATGGATAAATAAGCATAATAACTCCAATTTGAAAAGTAGACATGTTAAAAAAGCTATCCAATGAATCAATCAGAGGCTCTAAAGGAATACGTCCCTATCGAGGCACCAATTATGCAATGACAGAAGGTAGAATTCCTAGAATCAGACTTGTATCTCTTGAATAATTCAATACATAGTTTGGAACATAGGGCAGAGTTTCCAAATGGAAGATGCATGAATGATTTTGGCAAGTTCTTCAGCCAGAGGACATAGCTCCTAATAGGTGAATCTTGAAACATGGAATCGAGGGTTCTAATATCGAGTGGCTGCCAAAAAAAGGTCATTATCAAGCTAGACCCTTTGTAAAGACTTTAATCTGAAATATAAAGCCAAGGTTGGATTTTCCTAAGTTCTAAAGGCATCTAGCAGTCTGTGTACTTTGGTGTCCAAAGTTTCCATCATTTTAAAGAATAACCTTAAAAAATGATGAATGAAATGAAATGGAAAAAATAATAACAAAATATAAAAAATAACAATAAAGAAAGAAAAGAAATTAAATATATAAAGATTATGAAAGAGAGTACTTACTATGAACAAAAGAGGCTGCATACAGCTTGTCAAACTTCGAATAAAGAGTTAGGGGTATTTATAGGCTAAACATGGTTCACGCACTTGGAACTTGACTCACTCCCTTGTACCTCGAGTCACTCTTAAATTACGTAGGTGATGCATTTCACTGTCAGTTTTGCTTCACCTTTTTTGTTTTTACAGGGGTAAATTTGTAATTGCCATAAAGACTTTGAAGCTTAATTCAATGAGTGAATCATAATAATTGTACAAGCTTAGTTATTTAACAAATAATGAAAATAGTTTTACTAATCATTGAGTAAGAATAATATATAATAATAATGGTTAGTATGTGTTAATAACAAAAATAAGCAATTAGTTAAGTTAAAAAAAGAAAATAAAGAAAAAAAAAATAAAAAAGAGAAAGAAAAAGAAAAAAAGATTAATTAGATTAAATATAATTAATTACATATTACGGTCATCAATTTCACATTCTTGGTTCTTGCGACCATTAGGATCTTTTTAACTGATCTTGGTGACTCACGACCCTGGTAGTTTGTGACTCATTCTTCATTTAGTGAAGCAGCATCATTTTGCTAGTGACTCATGCCTTTGGTCCATGACTCACGGACTCGATCCGTGACTCATGAAAAGTTGCCTTTTTAAAGGCCTTTCTCTTTTTCTTTCTCGTTTTTTCTTTCTTCTTCACTAGAACATGACTCTTTGTTCTTTAAAAACTCTTTTCGCCCATTTATCCTTCCTGGAAGCTCCATTTTGCATGTTTTTGGTTCCGTTGAGACCGTACTAGGATCGCGTTTGTGAGGGTACCAATATTTTCAAGTTTTGCCTTTTATTTACTGTTATGCCATTAAAGCTTGAGGTAGGTGTTTTTTGATCATTTGTAAGTTTTCCTTCTCCACTAGCTGTTTTTAGTGTTGTAAATACATATTGTTTGTTGTTTCCATCATTAAAATTGGATTTATTATACATATTAGCCTCTTTGGATTTTTGGTTTTTATTTGTTTGCCCACTGTTAGTAGTTTTGTTTGGATGTTCATGGTGAAATCATGTTGTCTCTTTAAGTGGCTTATAGAAATCGGAAAAAATAATAGATAAGGTAAAAAAAAAAGAGAAGAATAGGTTGAACCAGTAGGATCCAGTAGAGAGAAAATAAACTGCACCAAAAATTGAAAAATGGAAAACCCAAAACCAAAAAAAAAAAAAAGAAAGAGAAAATTAAGAACGAAAACCAAAAAAAAAAAGGGAGGGAAAAATAAATTTCCCTTGAATAGAGTAAGGGCAAAATCAGTAGCAAGGAAAAATAGCAGAAATAGAAGAAAAAATAAAATAATAATAGACAATATATATAATAAATATATATAATAATAGACAATATATATAATATATATAATAAAGATGTTAAAATGTGTTGAATAAGTATTATAAAAATATTGTTAATTAAGTTTACAGGTTGGATTAATTTGAGGTAATAGGATTAATTTCATGATTAAATATTTAATAATGGTTGCTTAGTCTAAATTTAATTATTTTTGGTTGATAATTACATAATTAGTAATTAGGTGTATATACATGTATAATTAATTGTTTATGCCTATTTGACTTTTAATTCATCTTTAGACATGTAACTTTAGTTATTTAGTTCATTATTTGGATTAGAAATTTAAAGTAGTGTTAGTTGTATTTCATAAATATATACATATAATGTTTATGTAATAATTGGAATTTAATCAATGGTAAGTGAAAACTTGTGTTAATTGGGAGCGTTTATACACTGTATTTTTTCTATGCAGAAGGATTTTTGATATTAGCTATCATGCTGCCCGATTATTGTCAAAATTAATTGTTTTTTATATGTGTGTGCTATATGTACATGTGATTATGTATATGTTTGAATAATTTCTATCGTACCAATTTGAATGAGTAATATATATATATAATTTTAATGTAATCAAATTTGTCTTTTAATAAATAATTGATTATTAATAATAAAAACGTGTTCATTTTTTTTGCATTACTTTCTGTTTTATACTATAAGATACGCAAATTAGTTAAAATTCAAATTTAGGTGACTGATTAATTCTTGCCTGTAGTGCTGTTAATTTGAATTAATCTCTCTATAATTTGAACTCATTTGCTATTGTTATTAATGATATAAAAAATAATTTTTATGCGACTATCAATTCTATCGCTTTGGAATAAATCATTTTTAAGCATTTTTTGATATTTTAAATATATCTTGCTTTTTTGTATAATCGTAATTGTATGTTTATTTAATAGTATGTTAAACATAATAATTCATTTTAAAATATATAGATGCCTCATCACAGAGAGACCTCATAACCAAAACCTCTTCCAAACATTCATACACCTCACTGGATGATAGAGACTCAGGCTGCCCGATATAGAGTCGTGTGCAATGTGCAATTCCAGAGCAATCACTTTATTAGCTAGGACCTTTTAAAGACTATAGGCATCTGGAGAGATACACAATATTACCTTGCAGGATTGGGGTGGTTCAATATTTATGCGTCTATGTTTATTACTTATCCTAAGGTGGTCTATCAGTTTTTGACTACCTATAATTCTCGAGGCTTTTAGCTTTTTAACAAAGAACTTGGGGTAGTCTCGTTCATAGTTCTTGATTACACCTTTAGTATATCTCGAGCTCGAGTGTCTGAGGCTTTCAGTTTACCTATAAGTAAGGATGTACTAATCCGTGGAAGGAAAGCTGGGGATGATTGGTGGGCTGCTATTGCTAGGTTAGGTATTTCATATGATCCAGCGAAAGCGAAGGCCATGATGTTGATTTCTCAAGTATTGAGGGGTTTGTAGAGAGTCTTCTCATGTTCTTACATGGATCAATCAAAGAGTTTAGGATCCCTAAACTTCATTGACATATGTAGCCTTTAAGGTATGGTTGAGGGTCGTTGCCTCAACATTTCGCATGAGATTTTATAGAACATTATTAGGGTAGCCCGTGCTCTAGGTACGACAGTTGTCTTAGAAGGCGTAATTACCAAACTATTGATATCTTTTAGAGTTTTTGAGGCTGAGATGGTTAAGGCTAGAGAGCTAGTAGAGGGGGATATATTTGTAGACTTTGACATGGTAGTAGACATGAGGATGATCGAATGCCTATGACCTGTAGGCTATAGATTATTTTTAATAGACGAATGTGATAGGGGGTTTTATATTTGTAAGCCTCGAGGAGCTGTACAGGGTGCTGATCAATCGATAGACCTTACACCAAATGTTCACATACCCCCTCAGGTATATGATCAGCTTGTAGACCTTACACCAGCTAATCATTCTCCTCCTTACACATATGGATATGTTACATGTCTTACATTAGAGGCTTATCTACCTATAAGGTAGGCCTAGTCACCTATTAGCCAGGCTCACTTAAATACTTAAGCCTATCATATAGGGTTTAGTCCCGCACATTTTGCATGGCCATAGTCGTCACCATTAGAGAGCTTTAGTAGCTAGTATATGCCAACATCATTTAGGGCATATAAGTTTGGTGCACATGGGGACTTAGGAATCTCTACTTCCTATACTCCAGTACCACTTACTATTGTTACCTCCAGTGCTCCTGCAAACTTAGAAGTTGTTATTGAGGGAGTGAGATAGGATGTGCAAACTGTATTTGAGAGGATTTCCTTACCTGACTAGTCTTTTGGTAAATAGCTTCATAGGATGAGGACATCTATATCTACTATCACAGACACCATAGCTACAATTACTGTAGAGGTCTGTGCTCTCAGACAGAGTGTGAGGAAGACCAAAGATCTATGTGCTACCTATTTAGCTTAAATAGAGTCGAGTGTATGTCGACAAAAGCTAGCCACACACCAAGTGCGAGGCAGCTTGAGTCATTTAGCTGAGCTTATGGGGTAGGTTTTGAGATCTCTAGCTCATGCTATAGGGAATGAGTTCGAGATATCCCTACCACCGATATTGCCAACATCATCACCTGCAAACCCATTTTAAGCATAGCCTCCATAGCCTTCACAGATACTTTCTGATCTTTCAATTAAACCACCCAATTATACCAGACTGAGACATCACCGGTGATCTTCAGGAGGTCATTTATCATTTTGTTGACTTTGTTAAATTTCCTTTAAGTTGTAGTTATGTTGTTAATATTTGTACTTTTACTTTTATTTTTGTTTGAATGATGTATGACAATATTTTGCTTTAATTTATTTACTTACATGTTAGCTAATGTGACATTTGAGAAATAATAAATGAAAATAAAATAGAACAAAACATGATAAATATCAAAGATCAAAGATAAAAGAAAAAGAAAGATCATTCACACAAACATCATAGGTTTTGATGGATAGCCCAAATTCAAGAATCATAAATTAAAAAAAATTAATAATCGATCAAGATAAATTTATTAGCAAGATGATAAATTTCATGAATTAATTTATTGTATCCTGCTTGGAATAGGGGGTAAGAAACAAGAAAATGAGTAAACGACAAATAAAATATGAAAGTAACAACAAACCTTTACATCAACAACAATATCTCAAGAACGGATATATTGGACAATCAAATCAGAAATGAGGTCTAGATACATTTGAGCTAAACAAACATTGAAGGAGTGCTCCAACACCTTCCTCGGAGGTATGACCTCCTTGTTCCAAAGTTGCATTTGCATGGAAGCGATCATGTAAATCCATAAAAGGGTAAGTATCTTCATCATTTGCTACAAACATACACTAATATTCGATTCTTTCACAAGCACTAAAAGTCCTCTTAAAAGATATCAATTAACATAGCTCATTCTGGTTTTATATGCCAATAAGCTGGTACTAATCAGAAAATCCGGAGCATATTGGACATGCCGATAAATTGGCATATATTTTTTCTCGAAACATTTTTTGACATACCGACAAGCTGGTGTCAACCAATAACTTTTCTTTTTTAGTTCCACATGTTGAGAAGCTAGTGCTAATAAGATACAAATAATCTATCTTAATTCTGCATACCAACAAACTGGTGTTAATCAGGAGTTAAAAGATGGACAAGGTAATGGTAATTAGTCCGCCAATCTAGAGTTCAAAAGTCAACAAGCTAATGATAACTACTCAACCAAGTGTTAAAGCATTGATAAGCATATGGTAATCACCCATTTAGGAGTTAAAACATCGACAAGTTAATGGTAATCACTCTACCAAATCAGAGACTCACTACCCCAAGTACGCACCTTTTATTGTTTTACTATAAAATTTGGCCAAACCAATCGTAGCGTGCTAGTTTCCCAAAATTAGGGATAACTATAGACACTAAGATTCAATCAGCCCTTGTCGGGGTTACCTAATGAGAATAATGCTACGTCAAAGATAGTTAGGAAATAGTAGTGCCTCCTCCTGTCCTCTACCAGTGTTTTCAAACATGAGAAAGTGTTTTCATCAGGGTTTTTAGGGGAAAAATGTTCTTTTAAGAAGCTTGTTTTCATTGTTTTTTTGTGTGAAATGGTGGGGAAATGGTTTTAATAAGGGACTTTTGGCTCATTCAAGGGTGAGTCATAGACTCGACTCATAAGTTAGATCCATAACTTACTACTTGATTCATGGCCTGTCTTGCCTCGTTAATCTTTTCCCAGTCTATCACTAATCAATGAGTAACAAGCTTGGTATGTGATTCTCTGGTGAGTCACAATCGTTGGCCTATGACTCATCCCTTTTAAAATTTAAAAATTTTTTAGGCCCCACTACCCCTAGTCTGTGAGTCACAGTCTGTGAATCATGAGTCACAAACTTAATCCATGACTTAGTGTTTTCCAGCAAAAGTTGTAGATTCTCTTCTCGCAAGGTAGAGGATTATTTTAGTTAAAAATATTTATTTTTTCCTTGGTCTTAATCCAAATGCAATTAAGGAGGGATGGGATATATTCTTGGAATTAAAGAGTAATAGTGAGGGGTTTTGCAAAAAATTAGACAGAACGAGAAAGATAAGCAGAAAAAAGGTGGTTTTTAGAACTCTAGATTTTTAAAGGCAAAGAAGAAAAACAATAAAGGCTTTTGGGCTAAAAACAAAGATTTACGTAAGAAGAAAAGGAAGAGGAGCAATAAGAAAACATTCTCATTGACTTGAAAACACAGTAAATCTAAAGGTAATGTAAGAGGCTTTTCCCAATTGTTAAAGAATTCACGTGATTTTCTTTTATTTGCCTTGAGCTTCAAAGTTCTGTTCTTGAGTTCTTTCTTGTAAATATCTTATTTATTTATTTCTTTGTATTTGATGTTCAATATTGCATAATTAGTGTTTTATATGTATTTTTATGAGTTATTGCTCATAATGTGAATTTGATCGAGTTTATCTCCCTTCTTGGCCATTTTCTCTCTCTGGAACTTGCACTCTCTCACTTGATTAATTCATGAAATTTGGATTATTTGAGATGTTTTCATCTTATTTCAAGAATCATATGTTGTTTAATAGAGTTTGAGGGTGTTTTGTATGAGTTTTTGGCCTTAGATTTAAGTTTTGGAGTTTGAAGCTTCGTTCATAGCGACGTTCCAGTGTTACTAGACTGTTCTAGGCTAACTCACAAACCTAGTTCATGAGTGAGTCTTGGACTAAATCCATGACTCACTAACTTGGATGAGTTCATGACTTACCTAGGGATGCCTAGTGACTTACTAGAAGGCATGACTCATCCTATGTTAGCTCGTGACTCGGCCTTTTTTTGGTTCATGACTCACCTGGTCCGTGAGTCTGTGACTCACTCCAGCTTGAGTTTTTTAGGTCCTTGACCTTATTTTCCTTTAATTTAATTCTTTATTAGTTTGTCCTTATATATATTAAATGTATTTATTGTACATGAAACCTGCATATTATCTCTTTTGTGTCATAACCCTTATCTATATCTTCCCTATTGTCAAATCAATTATCTTTAATATGTTTTGGATGCATGAACTCATATAAATATGCTGGGAGAAAACCTGAGAAAGGGGATGAATTCAACTGAGCCTAGATAATATAATTTATCAATTTCTCCCATTTTTATATTTTGGCTTGTATAATTATTATTTGTTTGTAATAATGTCGTAAAAAAGGTATTTTTGGCACAAAATTAAGGGAAATCACATCAAATATTTTTTACTTAATTAATTGGGTTTTATTAATAAAATGGAATAACGTCCTATTTTGTTATACTCATCACACTAAATAAATTTTCTAAATCATGCATGGGAAATGAATGTTTTTAGATTAAATGAATGCCCCAATTTATGCATGTTTATACTTTTAGTAATTTATTTATTGGTTTATTTATCTTTTCTTGACGTGAATAACAAGTATTTTCATTTAAAGCCTTAAAAATAAAGAAATGAATTAATCTTGATCCTTAACTCTTATTATAATTCTTGCCATGCATAAGGAAAGGACTAGCATATTTAGGCATAAGCAACTATTTATATTAACCATTAACCAAGTAATGTGAATAAAAATGAAATCCAAACTCTCTATGGTTGGGTATATCATGACCTACTTGAAGATAGTTGAGTGATTAACAAAGGATTCAGCATCCCAGATTTATTAAGGGAAGTTATCTCGCATGATTCTATAATTGCCTTGCTCAGAGAATCTCTGGCTAGAGTAATATGCCAAGATGGATAGGGATCCATGATGGTCATTTTAGGAACAATGGTTAAATTAATGAAACATACATAGTTAGATTTATATGAGTTGACAGAAATCCATACTCAGAATCTAATTGAGATAAGAGTGGTGAAAGGAGTAATTGCACGGTAACTATTTCTATGCAAGGGTATAGTCAAATCACTTGACTTTCCTAATATTTGGGTAGTCATGATGTCTAGGTAGAGGCCGCTCATGATTTGTATAATAATGTATCATAAATATCAATAGGGATTGATAAAATGATTTAAAGAAGTTTAAATCATATGAGTTTTGAATAGAACTCACAATTATATATTATACTGCCAATATGGATGGAAACCCAATAGGTCACACACATATAGAGAAAGGGATAAAATGGTAAAATGACAAGGATAATAATATTTGATATTATTATGGGAATAGAGAAGTAAATAAGAGAATAATTAATTAAAGAGTTTAATTAATTATGATCAAGTAAAATTGTTCGCATAACTTTTTAGAAATGTTCTGTAAAATGGACCTAATTGAAATATTGTATTTCATAATTAATTATCATTTGACTATAAGTTTTATAGAATTGATATAATAATTAATAGATCCATTGGAGAAATTAAAAAAGGCCCAAAAAAAATGATTCTGGAGCAGAAACCCTCCAGAGGAAGGGTTTCACGCCACCTTCTGGTAGAAGGCCTTAGAGGCCTAATTCTTGGACCAAAATAAATTAAATATATTTTATAAGTGTTATGGAGACTACATATTTAATTTGGATGGATTTAGAATTTATTTGGGTGATTAAATCCAAGTATATGCATGAAAGGCCTAGTTTGTGGGTTTTGTGCATAGTCTTTTATGAAAGGATCTAAATTGAATTTAATTGAACCCAAATAAATTATTAATAATTTCAAAAGCCCATTTAATATTTCTCCAGCAATTCTAGAGAGCCCAATCCTATTATGAAGTTCGATTTTTAACCTAACTATAAAATCCAAGTGATAGGGATTTTAGGGTTAAGTAAACGATTAAGAGAAAAGAAATTCTCTCACTCTCTCAACCCTAGCCGCCACCCCCTAGCTAGCATCAAGGGATTTCAGACAGCCCTTGTGTTTTCCCATTGTTGGTTCATTCAATCATTCTCTAATGTGGATTACTAATTGGAGGTGTTCAATTTTGGACACTGTGGTTTGCGATAACTCGATGAAAAGGAAAATCAACTGTTCAACAAAAATCAAAGGTGATTTTTATTATTCTCATTAATATGTATATTGTAAATTTATGGCAAGATTAGATCTATTGTTTAAAAAATTTTAAATTCCGCTTATGTGTGAGATGCATGTAACCGATAATTCCCAACATGGTATTAGAGCCTTGATTTTGTCATGAATCTACAATTTTATATTTTGTGAAATAGTTATTATTTTTGAGTTATTTATTTCATGAACTTTAAAATATTAGATTTGATTGTTCATGAATGAGAAATATTGATTTTTGGATGTATGTGATCAAATATATAAAATGAAAAATAAAAACAATTTTTTTGAGAAAATAATCATAGCTTTGGCGTGAATGGCTTTGATTTTTCAATAAATTTTAGGGGCTGTTCTAAATTAAATTTTTATTGATCCATTCTAAACTTATTTTGATGATAATTTATGAGTTTAAGATGTGATATTAAGCCATAGGATCAAACAAAATTAAAATTAAACAAGTTTTGCATGAAAACTAGTTTAATCGAAAAGTTCGATAAATTGGTGTTCTTGGTGTGTTCTTATTTAGAACGATTCTTAATCTTCTAAATACGATATATCTGATATATTAATGTGTTTTTAATTAATTGGATTAATTAAAATGGGTCTTGAATTAATTGGATTAATTTTAATTCATTAAAACCACTTAATGGGCTTAATTATGTTTACGGACTTGATTTAAATTAGTGAATGACTTGGTGGGCCCAAGGATCTGATTTAAATTAAATATTATAAACTAAAATTAAGTTTATTAATGGGTTTTAAGGGTTAGAGTGGGCTTGGCTCATTCCAAAAGGCCCAAATGGTCTAATAGACACAAAACTAGTTTGTGTGTGAACACACTTTAGGATTTATTGTGTGGGTTTCGGCCTACCCTTTGTTTTAAGCCCAAAATTGATTTTTTTAATTATTTAATATGATTAATTAATTAAATAATCAATTGAATTTATAATTAAGGCAAGAACACATGCATGCAAAAAGGTTTCCTAAAATGAAAGTTTCCAAAATGGAAAAAGTTTTCGAATTTGATCACATTATTAAAATAACTCAAAAGTAAGTTTTAAGAGTTGAAACAAAGTTAGAATTCCATTATATGTTTTTACTTTATGCATTAGAAATGCATATAAGAGTGTATGATTGGCATGATGGATAGTTATGGACAAAGGCCCAATGTGATTGAGCATAATGCATGTTTTAACTCAATGAGGACTTTCATGTCCCAGCCACTTATTTTTGGTTTGTATTTCTTTTTCAAATTTTAATATGTAATTAGATTACTTAGATTAGAATTAGAGAGAAAAATGGAGACCACTATCAAGGAGCAAGATGGGCCGAATGGAGATCCAACAAGTTTGAAGATAATGTAATTATTTTTACTTGTTTGAATTATGCATATAACCCAGGTATGACCTTTTTGATTTCCCTTTTGGCTCGGGGAGATCAATATAGTAAAGTCCATAACTATACCATATTTGTATGCTTATATTTATGTGATAGATATAGGATGCATACCAATGTATGCCAACCATGTATGATGAGACTTAATTAACTAAAATCCCTCAAACTAATACTAAGGTATATAAGCATTCCATTAATTTGAGGAGAACCAAAGTTTTTTATAGTGTGGGTTGTTGACCACAGTCAAGCTCACATTATATTAAATATGTTCGAATCTAATTAAATGGATCATCTTAGCTAGCCCATTAGGTTGTTGACCACAGTCAAGGCTAATGGTTCTAGAGGCAAGATTAGGGAATGTATATATGATATGCATGTATCAAGAGTTGATAACCTAATGATCTAATAGTTGTGTAGAGACACAATTGATATAAAGATACCTACCTTTCAAGAGTATAGAGTTTGGCTTGTTGACCACAGTCAAGGTCAAATTACATATCAAGGATTGGATTTTGGCCCACTAAGAAAACTATCGGGTTTTCTCAGATTAAATAGTGAGGGCTATTGATTTGCAATAAAATAGTGGGATTAAATGGATTAATTAAAGACCTAATTAATGCATACATATATATGAACAAACTCTCATATGTTTTCTTTTTCATATTTAGGTCATCATTATGAGCACATCAAACATTAATATACGATCAATATTGGATAACAAGCTGGTTGGCAGCAACTATTCTGACTGGATTAGGCAAGTGAGAATTGTTCTCAGAGCTGAAAAGATCCATTATGTCTTTGATAAAGATCCACCACCACCATCAGATGATGCCAGTGATGAGATCAAGGGAACTTATCGAAAATATATGAAGGATAGTGAAGCAGCAGCATGTCTGATGCTGGGTGCTATGTCCTCAGAGCTTTAGAAGCAACATGAGATGATGGATGCTAGAACCATCATTTTGCATCTAAAGGAGCTTTATTCTTCTCAGGCTAGAACTAAGCAATATGAGATTGCTCGAGCTCTATTTAGTTGCAAAATGGTGGAAGGTACTTCAGCTGCTACTCATGCATTGAAGATTTATGGGTATATTGAGCATTTGAGTAGACTTGGTTATGTAACGGATAATGATCTATACATAGATTTAATCTTGTACTCATTGGCTCCAAGTTATGCATCTTTCGTGCTTAACTTCAATATGAACAAGATTTAAGTAACCATTCCTCAGTTAATCAACATGCTCAAAATAGCTGATGGATCCTTCAAGAAAGATTCAAAAAATGTCATGGTTGTCACTTCTGCTAAAGGCAAGAAGTAGAAGAAGAATAAGATGACCAAGGTGCAACTAAAGCATGGTGGGATTTCCAAGAAAAAGTTTTCTAAGAAAGAGAATCCCAAAAGAACTTGCTTCCATTATGGAAAAGATGGTCATTGGAAGCATAACTGCAAGGCCTATCTAGATTCTCTCAAGGACAAGAAGCAAGTTGATGCTTCTACTTCAGGTATTCATATGATTGAAATTAATACTTATTCTATTGCTTCAAAACAATCTTAGGTATTAGATACTGGATGTGGATCTCATTTGTGTAATGATCTACAGCGACTTAAAAGCATTAGAAGAGTTGGAAAGGCAGAAATATGTCTACAGTCAATTACTGGACAAAACATCTCTACAATAGTTGTGGGGACTTACCATTTGCCTTTTCCAAGTGGATTAATACTGGAGTTAAATAACTGTTATTATGTTCCAGCATTATCCAAGAGTATTATTTCTTTCAGTTGTTTATTGAAAAATTATGACATTTCTTTAAAAGATAAATGTTGTTACATTTTTAAGAACAATATGTTTTATGCTAAAGCTATAATTGAGAATGGTATATTTGTTCTTAATTTAATTAAAGAAGTGCATAATGTGGATGCCAAGAGAATGAAACGAGATAATCTAAATATCTCATATTTATGGCATTGTCGTTTAGGCCATATAAATGAGAAACGTATGATCAAATTACACAAGTCAGGTGATTTGGGATCATTTGATTATGGATCATTTGATACATGTGAGTTTTGTTTATTGGGAAAAATGATAAAAGCTCCCTTTATTGGCAAAGGAGAAAAAGCTAAAATGGTTTTGGACTTAATACATTCAGATATATGTGGTCCAATGACTACACATGCTAGAGGAGGTTACTCCCACTTCATTACTTTCATATATGATTAGTCAATATTTGGATATATCTATCTAATGAAATATAAATTAGAAGCATTTGAAAACTTTAAAGAATTCAGAAATAAAGTAGAAAAGCAACTTGGCAAGGGTATTAAAACACTTAGATCAGATCGAGGTGGAGAACACTTAAGCCAAGAATTTCAAGATTATCTTAGAGATAATGGGATTTTATCTCAATGGAGTCCACCATATACACCACAACACAATGGTGTATCTGAGAGGAGAAATCAAACACTATTAGATATGGTTTGATCTATGATGAGCCGAGCAGACTTGCCTAAGTCCTTTTGGGGATATGCACTAGAAACTGTTGTTTATGTGTTAAACAGAGTTCCTAGTAAATTGATTGATGTTACTGATGGAATATGACATGGTATGATAATCATGATAGCACAGCGGAAAAACAAAAATTTTATCATGCATACCATACATATCCAAAACTAGGAACGAAAACATGCAATTTTAGGGTTTTGAAACTTACAATAGATGATGCCTTTTATTCTTTGATTTTGTGATGTCCAGCAACCAAGATGCCTTTATCCACCTTAGTTCTCGATCACCAATGCCAAGGAATAGCCTTTTGCGCCACTCCCTCTATTCTCACACACACACTTGCAAAGATGGCTTAAAATCAAGAGTGCTAGCTCTATGATTGTGTATTCGGCAATGGGAATGATTTGAAGCCACAAGATCTGATCTTGTTCTTCCTTTAGGTTACTGTTTCAGCCCGAGAACACAAGAGAACAAGAAAGATTTCTTTCCCCTTGAGTATTTCGGCCAAGAGAGAAAAATAGCAAAAACGGCATCCATGTTATTCATTTAATTCATTAATATATATCACTAATTTAGGTCAAGTGTGAGTGCCGTAAATTAAGTGTTAATTTCAGCCTCCATCACTTCCTAATTAAGAGATATATCCTAATTTAAATTCCATTAGAATTTAAATTCAAATGGCATTAGTCATTTAATCAAAACAAACTTACTTATTTAAGGTAAAATAAGTTGCCGAATTCAACTAGTATTTTAGTTTGAATTTTGGCTACTTTAATTTCCTCTCAAGTATTATATTTTGATTAAATACAAATTAGGATTTAATACTCAATTAACTTAATTATACATAGATAATTAATCAATTGAAATTAAACCTAGCACATGCCAACAAATTTCTCTCGTGACCAACATATTTGCCTAAAACAGCTAGCTGTTTTAGGCAAAAAACTCGTTTCACATATTTGCCTAAAACAGCTAGCTGTTTTAGGCAAAATCGTGGCTTAACAGTTTTGCCTAAAACAGCTAGCTGTTTTAGGCAAAATTGCACCTTGACAGTTTTGCCTAAAACAGCTAGCTGTTTTAGGCAAAAAAACTGTTTTTACAGATTTGCCTAAAACAGCTAGCTGTTTTAGGCAAAAATCTGTTTACCCATTTTATGCATTAATTTGACTTTAAATAAAAGTCCAAATTAATTCCCAATACACAATTTAAATATTTTAAGCCCAATGCTTTGTGTGCGATCCTATAGGTCCATTTAATGTTGGCAATGAATTAATAAATTAATTCAAAGGCTATATATATTCTCTAGCAAGATATTATAGCATTCCAAATTAAATGAAAATGCATATGGCATTTAGTGACCTAATGCAATTTTGCATAGTCCCTTACCCATAAATATCAGAATTAATATAAGGCATGGAACCAGTCATCCTTATATATATTAATTCCTTTCTTGATATTCCAGTGACACTGAACTCTCAGATAAATAATGATTACTCATTATTTCATCTCGGTATGGCCATACACTTCTCAGTTCACTGATCAAGTGGCCGATGATATTTTCTCTCATATCGAGAGGGGTAATCCCTTCACTTCTCTCATGCTCTCTAACATGAATCAATGCATACCCAATCATACCCGTACTTGTCACTCTGTTACGAGCACGTTAGGTGTATGTCAAAGTACACAGTAATTCATAAAGAGTTTCATAGAGATTTCAGGTCTAAGAACTCCAATACAAAACTTGCATATGAGAAACACTTATGACTTGTACCATGTAGTGTTCTCATGAGTGGATCTAATCCAGATACCGTGTTCTAAACATGTATCTATGATCTCTGATTGACACTCTTGTCCTTATGATCCGTAAGACAGAACTCAACTTATCAGAGAGAGCATACTAGTCTTAATTCATTTGTTATTCCCATAACAATGACTAACTAGGGATATTTAGAATGAAGTCTCATTTGTTTCAAGGTCTTACAACCATGTGCCTCACACATGATAACTTAAACTGAAACAACATTCTTGGATAGTTCTATCAATTGATATGCACAGGAATACAATAGATAAAATAAATGCCTCATTTTATTAATTTCAAGTGTTTCGTTACAATGCATTGGGGCTAGGGCTTACACTAACAATCTCCCACTAGCACTAGTCCCAATTGGGCATAGCCCTAAGACCGAACGCTCTCAAATGAGCCTCGTGCAGATTTGGACGTAACTGTTTCGTCAAAGGATCTGCTACATTGTCTTCACTTGCTATCTTGCTAACCTTGACGTCCCCACGATCAATGATTGCTCTGATCAGGTGGTACCTCCTGAGTATGTGTTTGGATTTCTGGTGTGACCGGGGCTCCTTGGCCTGTGCGATGGCCCCGTTATTGTCACAGAAAATTTCTAATGGATCTAGGATGCTTGGGACCACTCCTAATCCATTAATGAAATTTTTAATCCAAACAGCCTCTTTTGCAGCCTCACTTGCTGCAATATACTCAGATTCTGTAGTTGAGTCGGCAACGGTTTCTTGCTTTGAGCTTCTCCAGCTGACAGCACCACCGTTCAAAACAAAAACAAACCCAGATTGCGATCTAGAATCCTGAGTGCTGGTCTGAAAAGCAGCATCGGTATAACCTTGTATGACGAGCTCTTCTTGACCACCATACACCAAGAAGTGATCCTTAGTCCTTCGCAGGTACTTAAGGATCCCTTTTACAGCAGACCAGTGCTTTTCACCAGGGTCTTGCTGAAACCTACTGGTTATGCTCAGTGCATGAGCAACATCCAATCTAGTACATAACATAGCGTACATGATAGATCCAATAGCAGATGCATATGGGATTCTACTCATGTTGTCCCTTTCCTCTTTGGTTTTAGGGCACTGTTCTTTAGTCAAAGGAACTCCCAAAGCCAAAGGTATGTACCCTTTCTTTGAGTCTCCCATACTAAAACGCTTTAGTACTTTGTCTATGTACTTTTCTTGACTTAGTCCCAAAAGCCGATTCGATCTATCTCTATAGATTCGAATACCAAGTATTGTCTCGGCTTCACCTAAGTCTTTCATTGAGAAACATTTTCCCAACCATTGCTTAACCTTTTACAATGTTGGAATGTCATTCCCAATGAGAAGGATGTCGTCCACATATAGGACTAGAAACACTACTATGCTCCCACTAACCTTCTTGTACACACAAGGCTCATCTTCGTTCTTGATGAAGTCAAAATCTTTGACTGCTTCATCAAAACGAAGATTCCAACTTCGGGATGCTTGCTTTAATCCATAAATGGATTTTTGAAGCTTGCAAACCTTCTTAGGATGCTTGGGATTGACAAAACCTTCAGGCTGTGTCATATACACATCCTCAAGTAAATTTCCGTTGAGGAAAGCAGTTTTGACATCCATTTGCCATATCTCATAATCATGATATGCAGCTATGGCAAGCAAGATCCTAATGGACTTGAGCATGACTACAGGCGAAAAGGTCTCGTCATAGTCTATACCATGAGTTTGTCGAAAACCTTTTGCTACTAGTCTACCTTTGTAGGTCTTATCAGCTTTTAGTTTGAATAACCACTTGCATTCAATTACCTTAGCACCTTTCGGTGGATCAACCAAGGTTCAAACCTGGTTATCGTACATTGATTGCATCTCGGATTTCATGGCTTCAAGCCAATTATCGGAGTCTGGGCTTTCAATAGCTTCTCGGTAGGTAGTAGGATCCTCACGATCTACTAACTCAATAGTGTCACTGTCAGTGATTAGAAATCCATATCTCTCAATCTCCTGACGTACCCTACCAGACCTTCTAGGTACTTGTGTAATGGGATCTTGTTCCACAACTTGTTGTGAACTTGATCCCACTTCCAACTCATCCTCTATAGGAGCTTGTGGCACTTGAATTTCTCCAAGTTCTACTTTACTCCCACTGTCTTTCTTGAGAAGGAACTCCTTTTCCAAGAAAACAGCCTTGCGAGCAACAAATACTTTGTTCTCGGCTTGTGAGTAAAAGTAGTATCCCTTTGTTTCTTTGGGATAACCCACAAACAAGCAGACAGTCGATTTGGACTCTAGTTTGTCAGATGTTAATTTCTTAACATGTGCTTCACAGCCCCAAATCTTGAGAAAAGACATATTGGGTTCTTTCCCAGTCCATACCTCGTATGGTGTCTTCTCAACTGCTTTAGTTGGAGTACGGTTCAATAGAAACGCAGCAGTTTCTAATGCATAACCCCAAAAAGAGATAGGAAGATTAGCTTGACTCATCATAGATCGAACCATGTCCAACAGAGTTCGATTTCTCCTTTCGGACACACCATTCCATTGAGGTGTTCCAGGAGGAGTGAGCTGTGAAATAATACCACACTCCTTTAGATGACTGTCAAACTCTTGGCTTAAGTATTCGCCACCTCGATCTGATCGAATGGCTTTTATATTTTTGCCAAGTTGGTTTTCTACTTCATTCTTAAACTCTTTGAATTTCTCAAAAGTTTCAGACTTATACTTCATTAGATAGACATAGCCATATCTACTGAAGTCATCTGTGAATGTCACGAAGTAGCTAAAACCACCTCTAGCATGTGTACTTAAAGGTCCACATACATCGGTATGTATTAGTTCCAATAAGCCATTAGTCCTTTCACCTTTCTTGTTAAAAGGACTCTTTGTCATTTTTCCATACAAACATGGCTCGCATGTGTCATAAGACTCTAAGTCGAATGACCCAAGCACTCCAGTTTTGTGGAGTCTTGAAATGCGTTTTTCGTTTGCATGTCCTAAACGACAATGCCAGAAGTAAGTAGGGTTTATTTCGATTGATTTAACCCTCTTTGTATTAATGTTGTATATGGACTCTTTGTTTTGTAAATCAAGGATATAAAGGCCATTTTGCAACATGGCATTGCCATAAGAAATGCCTTGGCGACGAATATGAGCATTGCCATTTTTAATAACAAAATCAAATTCATCATTATCCAAACATGAAACTGAAATAATGTTTCTGCTCATAGCAGGCACATAATAACAATTATTCAAAACAATACAAAGTCCGGAAGGTAAAGTGAGGTGATAGTCGCCTATCTCCATGGCAGCAACTCGTGCTCCATTCCCCACACGGAGGTCCACTTCATTCTTCCCAAGTAACCACCTATTTCTTAGCCCCTGCACATTTGAACAAATGTGAGAACCACAACCGGTATCCAATACCCAAGTGGTAGAAATAGAAAGGTTAATTTCAACAACAAAAATACCAGAACTGGACGCCTTGGCTCCATTCTTCTTTTGTTCTTCCTTGAAGAGAGCGCAATTCTTCCTCCAATGCCCTATCTTGTTGCAATGGAAGCAAGTGCTCTCACTCTCTTTGAGCTTTGGTGCCTTGGGCTTGGATTGGGCTTGAGGTGCACTCCCAACTGTCTTGGGTTTTCCCTTTCCTTTTCCCTTTCCCTTAGCAGGTCCCTTCTTAATTCCCTTTTGAACCATTAGTACGGGATTGGTCTTTCGAATGTTTTCTTCAGCATTCTTAAGCATCCCATGAAGCTCAGTGACTGACTTGTTCATTGCATGCATGTTATAATTCATCACAAATGGATCATAAGCAGCAGGCAAAGATCCTAAGATCAAATCAGTGGCTAATTCCTTTGGCACTAGTACCTCAAGCTTCTCAAGAGTATCAAGATACCCTTTCATCTTGAGTACATGGGTACTAACAGGAGTACCCTCAGCCATCCTGCAAGAAATTAAAGCCTTTGTTGTCACGAACCTCTCGTGACGAGCTTGCTCTTGGAACATCTCCTTGAGGTGCACCATGATTGCATAGGCCTCTTGGTCCATAAATTGCTTTTGCAATTCAGGCACCATAGTGGCTAGCATCAAACAGGTCACATCATTAGAGTCACTTTTCTTGGTCTCAAAAGTTTCCTTTTGAACCACAGAAGCGTTCCTAGCAGGTTCCTCAGGTAAGGGTGCATCCAAAACATACGACTTCTTCTCTTGCTTAAGAACTATTCTTAAGTTTCGAGACCAGTCTATGAAATTGGTGCCATTCAATTTGTCCTTTTCAAGGACCGATCGCAATGAGAAATTGTTGTTTGAAGATGCCATTTTCAATCTACAATAAAATTTAGCAAGATTAAATGAGGTCTTATTAATGATCCCACAAACCGAATTAATATCCCTTTAAATAATTCGCGTTAGTGATTTAATGTGGGCCAAGATCCACTTTTCACAACAACTTATTAGTCAAGCTGAGCTTGTACACCTAACAAGTTAAGTTACTTAGGTAGGAAAACTCCAATCATGTCTCGTACATGACTCTTGGATCAAATGGGCTAACATCTTAAGATGTTATAGCACAACCCATTTATTAGTTGCCTAGGTCTGGGCATCCCTTTCCATGTTAAGTCCAACCTACATTCACAACCCATGCCTCACAAAGATAATCGGGCGCATCTAGGACTCCTAGTCTACGTGACCGATGATCGATGCCTTGACATGTTTCGAATTAGGAAGGCAACTTTGTGACTTACTATTTTAGGGATTCATTTTATTACGGCTTACATGGCATACGCTTTGTCATCCATACATAGCATGCATATATATATAATTGCATAAAGTAAAGCGTGACAAACATGGCCCCAAAAACCTACAACTAAGATTCTATACTATTACATAAGAATCTTCGAGTTGGGCTTCTCCACTCCGGTGGGCTTCGTCTTGATTTACAAAGTCTTCAAATAAATTCTATTCTAAGAAATAAATGAAACTTTTACAATAAAATATAATGGCACGCAGGCCATATTTAATTACAAAAACCCAGGGCCCATGAATGCACCATGCATATCCATTCATCACACCAAACAAGCAAATAAATATACATAGCATTCATGGATCAGACAAAGTCCAATTTTAATCAATTTAGCCAAGCCCATTAATGGAAATTGTGTACTTGAACCTTTAAGAGAAGACCCCGTGATGGGCCTGGGCCGAAGCCCAATGGACTAAATCCTCTTATTGAATAAGTTCTCTTAAAAGCCCAAAACACAAACTAGTTAGATTTGTGCCATAAATCAACTCTAGTATAATTTCCAATTTTGCCATTTTTAATTTTATGTCATACAGCCCATAAACATTAAAAATACATATAATATGTGCTAACATGAATTAAAAATAAAATCATGAAGAACACATATAATAACACACGGCATTCATGCGAAAAACAAACAAACAACAAAACTAGTTGTTTAATGCTTATGTAATGCCATGAAATGCACAAACATTTAAATCAATTTTATGAGTCATTTAATATTCTAAATAAGTCCATAAATATTGATTTAATATTCTGTACCATTTTAATCTAAATGTGTTTTTACCATTTTAATCAAAACAAAGCAAACAATGTTGATTAAACATGTAACAAACACAAACTAGTCATTGTTTTAAGTGATTTTAAAATTAATCAATTAAATTATCATGGACCAGAATTAAAACCAAATTTTAAAAATGTCCAGACCTGATAATTAATCTTTAAATATCACTTACAAACATGCCAAAAACGTTTTTACATTTAATTTTGAAAACTAGTTGTTAAACTAGCAATTTACATGCCAACTAGCACCTAGTTTCATAATTAACATGTACCATCAGGTATAAATAATTAAATCCGACCATTACCAGCCCTAATAACATCTTAGGACAGTATATTAACATGTCATATTAATTATAATACCTATCTAATCAATTAAAATCGTTTTTACACCAAAACAATGCAAAAAACTCAAAACAGAAAATTTCAGATTTGCATGTTTTCAAAATAACGATTTTTAATTAATTTTTTCATGCATCTAAAGCACTAAAATAAGCATGTCTAGGCTCTGATACCACTGATGGAATATGACATGGTATGATAATCATGATAGCACAGCGGAAAAACAAAAATTTTATCATGCATACCATACATATCCAAAACTAGGAACGAAAACATGCAATTTTAGGGTTTTGAAACTTACAATAGATGATGCCTTTTATTCTTTGATTTTGTGATGTCCAGCAACCAAGATGCCTTTATCCACCTTAGTTCTCGATCACCAATGCCAAGGAACAGCCTTTTGCGCCACTCCCTCTATTCTCACACACACACTTGCAAAGATGGCTTAAAATCAAGAGTGCTAGCTCTATGATTGTGTATTCGGCAATGGGAATGATTTGAAGCCACAAGATCTGATCTTGTTCTTCCTTTAGGTTACTGTTTCAGCCCGAGAACACAAGAGAACAAGAAAGATTTCTTTCCCCTTGAGTATTTCGGCCAAGAGAGAAAAATAGCAAAAACGGCATCCATGTTATTCATTTAATTCATTAATATATATCACTAATTTAGGTCAAGTGTGAGTGCCGTAAATTAAGTGTTAATTTCGGCCTCCATCACTTCCTAATTAAGAGATATATCCTAATTTAAATTCCATTAGAATTTAAATTCAAATGGCATTAGTCATTTAATCAAAACAAACTTACTTATTTAAGGTAAAATAAGTTGCCGAATTCAACTAGTATTTTAGTTTGAATTTTGGCTACTTTAATTTCCTCTCAAGTATTATATTTTGATTAAATACAAATTAGGATTTAATACTCAATTAACTTAATTATACATAGATAATTAATCAATTGAAATTAAACCTAGCACATGCCAACAAATTTCTCTCGTGACCAACATATTTGCCTAAAACAGCTAGCTGTTTTAGGCAAAAAAC
Source organism: Excoecaria agallocha (assembly GCA_037975025.1). Classification (NCBI taxonomy): domain Eukaryota; kingdom Viridiplantae; phylum Streptophyta; class Magnoliopsida; order Malpighiales; family Euphorbiaceae; genus Excoecaria; species Excoecaria agallocha. Next base: position 12,175,086 of record CM075814.1, on the reverse strand, counting down.
TCGTTTCACATATTTGCCTAAAACAGCTAGCTGTTTTAGGCAAAATCGTGGCTTAACAGTTTTGCCTAAAACAGCTAGCTGTTTTAGGCAAAATTGCACCTTGACAGTTTTGCCTAAAACAGCTAGCTGTTTTAGGCAAAAAAACTGTTTTTACAGATTTGCCTAAAACAGCTAGCTGTTTTAGGCAAAAATCTGTTTACCCATTTTATGCATTAATTTGACTTTAAATAAAAGTCCAAATTAATTCCCAATACACAATTTAAATATTTTAAGCCCAATGCTTTGTGTGCGATCCTATAGGTCCATTTAATGTTGGCAATGAATTAATAAATTAATTCAAAGGCTATATATATTCTCTAGCAAGATATTATAGCATTCCAAATTAAATGAAAATGCATATGGCATTTAGTGACCTAATGCAATTTTGCATAGTCCCTTACCCATAAATATCAGAATTAATATAAGGCATGGAACCAGTCATCCTTATATATATTAATTCCTTTCTTGATATTCCAGTGACACTGAACTCTCAGATAAATAATGATTACTCATTATTTCATCTCGGTATGGCCATACACTTCTCAGTTCACTGATCAAGTGGCCGATGATATTTTCTCTCATATCGAGAGGGGTAATCCCTTCACTTCTCTCATGCTCTCTAACATGAATCAATGCATACCCAATCATACCCGTACTTGTCACTCTGTTACGAGCACGTTAGGTGTATGTCAAAGTACACAGTAATTCATAAAGAGTTTCATAGAGATTTCAGGTCTAAGAACTCCAATACAAAACTTGCATATGAGAAACACTTATGACTTGTACCATGTAGTGTTCTCATGAGTGGATCTAATCCAGATACCGTGTTCTAAACATGTATCTATGATCTCTGATTGACACTCTTGTCCTTATGATCCGTAAGACAGAACTCAACTTATCAGAGAGAGCATACTAGTCTTAATTCATTTGTTATTCCCATAACAATGACTAACTAGGGATATTTAGAATGAAGTCTCATTTGTTTCAAGGTCTTACAACCATGTGCCTCACACATGATAACTTAAACTGAAACAACATTCTTGGATAGTTCTATCAATTGATATGCACAGGAATACAATAGATAAAATAAATGCCTCATTTTATTAATTTCAAGTGTTTCGTTACAATGCATTGGGGCTAGGGCTTACACTAACAGTTACTCCATATGAGATATGGAATAACAAGAAACCTATACTTTCTCATATGAAAGTATGGGGTTGTCCTGCTTATGTGAAGAGGACAATGTCAGACAAACTAGATGTTAAGTCTAACAAATATTTATTTGTGGGATATCCAAAAGAAATATTTGGATATTATTTCTAGCATCCCTTAGAACAAAAGGTATTTGTTTCAAGGCATGCTATCTTCTTGGAAAGAGAATTTCTCTTACGAGAGGACAGTGGGAGTAAAATTGAACTTGGTGAAGTTTAAGACCCATAAATAGAAGTAGAATAACCGATTGAACCCGAGATTGAATTTCATAATGATGAGATTATAGTTGAACCTAATTATACACAAAATCCTAGAAAATTTACTAGAATGCGTTCTATCCCTGTGAGATATGGATTTCACATTGATTTAGATAGAGGCATAATTGTAGTAGAGGAAAATGAGCCTACAAGCTATCAAGAAGTTTTGAACGGTTTAGAATGTGATTTATAGCTTAAGGCTATGCAGTCTAAAATGGACTATATGTATGAGAATAAAGTATGAACTTTAACTCAACCACCTGAAGGGATAAAACCCATAGGGTGCAAATGAGTCTTTAAAAAGAAGACCGACATGAAAGGAAATATAGTTACCTATAAGGCTCGCTTAGTAGCAAAAGGCTATCGTCAAAAAGAAGGTATTGACTATGATGAAACCTTTTCTCCTGTAGTGATGCTTAAGTCCATAAGAATACTTTTAGCCATTGCAACTCATTATGTTTATGAGATTTGGCAAATGGATGTGAAAGCAACTTTCCTAAATGGAAATTTGACTGAGGATGTGTATATGACACAACCAGAAGGGTTCACATCAGGAAATGGCGAAAAGGTATGTAAGCTTCAAAGATCCATTTATGGATTGAAGCAAGCCTCTAGGAGCTGGAACATACGATTCAATGAGACAATCAAATAGTTTGGTTTCTCACAGAATGAAGATGAATATTGTGTTTATAAAAGGGTCAGTGGGAGTGCAATTGTCTTTCTAGTTCTATATGTGGATGACATATTGATCATGGGAAATGACATTTCTCTTTTCCAATTTGTTAAAATATGGTTATCCAAGCAATTCTCCATGAAATACCTTGGAGAAGCATCCTATATTTTAGGAATAAGGACCTATAGAGATAGATCCAATAGGTTGCTAGGTCTTTCTCAAAGTACATATATAGATAAAGTATTAAAGAGGTTCAATATGGATCTCTCTAAAAAAGGTTTTATACCCATGGTGTATGGGAAACACCTTTCTAAGTCTATATGTTCGTAGATACTAGAGGATAGAGAGAGCATGAATAGAATACCATATGCATCTGCAATTGGTTTTATCATGTATGCTATGTTACGTACACGTCCAGATGTAGCATTTTCTTTAAGTGTCACAAGCAAATTTCAATCCAATTTTGGAGAGGAACACTAGGCAGCTGTCAAGAATATCCTTAAGTACTTGAGAAGGACTAAGGATACATTCTTAGTATAAGGGAAGGGTAGTTTGTAAGTAAATGGGTATACAGATGCCAGCTTCTAATCTGACAAAGATGATTGTAAATCATAGTCTGGTTTTGTGTTCATAATGGGAGGAGGGGCAGTTAGTTAGAAGAGTTCCAAATAAGAAATAATTGCTGATTCCACAATAGAAGCTGAGTACATTACTGCTTCGAAAGTAGCCAAAGAAGCAGTTTAGATCAAAAAGTTCATATCTGAACTAGGATATGCAAGCATTGTTGATTCGATTCCTTTATATTGTGACAACAATGGAGCCATTATGCAAGCAAAGGAACCATGGTCTCATCAGCGATCCAAGCATATTCTTAAATGATACCATCTCATAAGGAAAATAGTAGCTAGAAATGATGTGAAAATAGAAAAGGTCCCCACATATGATAATGTGGTGGATCCCCTTACTAAAGCACTTTTCCAGATAAAGCACGATCACCATATAAATAGCATGGGTCTAAGACATATGAGTGATTGGCTCTAGTGCAAGTGAGAGATTGTTAGAGAGTATGCCCTAGAGCCCATGTAAAAGGAATGTATTTCATATGTATGAATTTATATTCTTAATAAAAGGCATCATTCATTTATTAATGCTATATTCAAATACATGAGTTTGTAAATCTTAAATTACTAAATGAAGTCCTTGATATTATAAATACAGTGCAAAGGAAATCATGAAAGTGTTCATGATATGAGATGTCTATTACATGTAAATGTGATAATATCTAAATATCCTTAGTCATAGAATTAACAAGATAGGACATTGTTAATTCAAACAGACTAGCATATGTTATGCTTCTTGAATGGTTCAAATAATGGTTCTCATAACTATGATTATGGAAGATAATCAAAGCTAACATGTGGATGCTTGTTAGAAAAATAAGTTCATTGGAGACCTACAAAGAGAATCCTCACATGGATATTAAATCTATGTCAGTGAAGAATCTCTTCATAGCGATTGTGCAAGTATCCTTAGACTTGAGATCACCAAAGTTATCTTAAGTAGCAAGTGGTATACTTTGACTCCATAACTGATTACTTCCAACTGGGGGTGAACATAATTAGGAGGTTGGGTATATCATGACTTACTTAAAGATAGTTGAGTGATTAACAAAGGATTCATCATCCCAGATTTATTAAGGGAAGTTATCTCGCATGATTCTATAATTGACTCTACTTTCAAGGTCTTTAAATCTTTTATCCAGATTGTAGGGGTCAAAAGCACCAGCTTTCTATGAGAGGTCCACCATTGCTATTTTCTTTTAAATATTCTATTGACTACTTAAAGGCTCTATCTAAGTCTATGTATGGCTTTGAACCTAGTTCTAACTTGTTGGTCTCTGACTTCCTTACAAAATTATTGATAGAGTAGTCATCTGATCCCTTAAACCACATAAGTAGTATAAGATGGCTTCAAAATCAAAGGGTTAGAACTATGCATGCCAAAAAACTATACCAAAAATATATACACAGAATGAAATGCACTCATAAGATGGGATGTATGGACTTTATTATTTCCTTAAATTTTATTTTCAAGATGCATTTACATGATGCACTTGTGTTTAGAAAGCATGTATGGCATACAATAAGGGTAATAAAAACAAAGCCTAATATGGCATGGCAGACAATGCGTATGTGCACAACATATGTATAATGAGGGTAAGTGTACAAAATATGATACAACTTGAGAATAAATGTACATGACACAAGACATACATGATGTGTTTCAAGCATGACAATTTATATGCATAAGGTATGAGAAGGTATATGAATGAATGCACATGACATGCGGCATATATTTATATAAAAGGATAGCAAGTTACAAATTCTGTCTCACATGTATTTTATTTCTATTACTATGAAATTCATAAATGAAGTAGTTAATAAATGAAATAGTTAATGGTGGGGTTACCATTATCCTTTTTGTAGTGACTGTATGTGTTTCGAATTTGTTCAACTCATTTTTAAGCATAAATAACAAGATTTATACGCTAAAAATACAAATTAAAGTAAGAAGTATAAAATTCAGAGTCATGAACTTAAAGAAGATGATGATGAATAGTGACTCTAAAAATGCATCAAATATCAATTTTAGTATAATTTCAATTGGTTAACACGAATTAATGAGCAAAACAATCATAAAAGTCAATTAATTAGAAATTAACAAGCTTAGAATATAGAAATAAAATAATTGGAAAAAAATCTAAAAAATAAAGAATAAATACATATTTATCATAGATCTAAATCTAACGCCCAATTTAATTGATCTTAGGGCTCAAGAATATGACTTTTAGTGTTGGTTCCATTAAAGAACAAGTAATCAAATGCCTTTAGCCTTCTTTCCCTCTTTTTTGCTTCCTTTATAACTTATTTTTTTGAGAAATAGTGTGTGTATGTGTGAGTGAACGTGAGAGAGAGAGAGAGAGAAAGAGAGAGATAGAAGAGAGCCCCCCTAAAAAATATGTTATATTTGATTAAAAATCCTTAAGAAAATTAAATGCATAGATAAGATCAAGATTTTTCCACCTCTTTTTCCCCTGTTTTATGATCCATGATCATTAAAATGGCTTATAGGAGGTAAGTCACGGTCTTAACTCACCGAGTTAAGGGAGTGACTCATGACATTTGACTTTGATTTTAATTGTTGACTTTTTTACACCTTCTGAAATACATTTTGACCTTGCTAACAGGGAAAAAAGAAGAAAAACACCCAAAAGGATTTTCAAACATTTAAAAACCACAGAAGAACCCAAAAAGCATTTTTAGAATATAAAATTCAGAAGAAAGCCTGGCACTTCCGTTCCTTGTTTATTTATAAGAAACTGTTTTCTTAATAGGTAGCCCTAACCAGAAGCCACCTTAAAATCCAGTATCTGCACACCTATGCATCACTTGATGCACGACTAAAAGTGTGATTTCTTTTCTTTTAAAATAATTGAGTCAACCATATATCACTCAGTGCATATTCATGCATTCTTTTGTTAGAGAGTATGCCCTAGAGCCCATGTAATAGGGATGTTTTTCATATGTATGAAATTTATATTCTTAATAAAAGGCATCATTCATTTATTAATGCTGTGTTTGAATACATGAGTTTGTAAATCTTAAATTAATAAATGAAGTCCTAGATATTATAAACACAGTGCAAAGGCAATCATGAAGGTGTTCATGATGTGAGATGTCTATTGCATGCAAATATGTTAATATCTAAATATCCCTAGTCATAGAATTAACAAGATAGGACATTGTTAATTCTGACAGACTAGCACATGTTATGCTTCTTGAATGGTTCAAGCAATGGTTCTCATAATTGTGATTATGGATGATAATCAAAGCTAACATGTGGATGCTTGTTAGAGGAACAAGTTCATTGGAGACCTGCAAAGAGAATCCTCATATGGATATTAAATCTATGTCAGTGAGGAATCTCTTCATAGCAGTTGTGCAAGTATCCTTAGACTTGAGATCACCAAAGTTATCTTAAGTAGCAAGTGGTATACTTTGACTCCATAACTGATTACTTCCAACTGGGAGTGAACATAGTTAGGAGATTGGGTATATCATGACCTACTTGAAGATAGTTGAGTGATTGACAAAGGATTCACCATCCCAGATTTAACAAGGGAAGTTATCTCACATGATTCTATAATTACCTTGTTCAGTGAATCTCTGGCCAGAGTAATATGCCGAGATGGATGGAGATCCATGAAGGGCATTTTAGGAACAATGGTTAAATTAATAGAACATACATAATTAGATTTATATGAGTTTACAGAAATCCATACTCAGAATCTAATTGAGATAAGAGTGGTGAAAGGAGTAATTGCACGGTAACTGTTTCTATGGAATGGTACAGTCAAACCACATGACTTTCCTGACATTTGGGTAGTCATGATGCCTAGCTAGAGGCCAATCATGACTTGTATAATGATATATCAAAATATCAATAGAGATTGATAAAATGATTTAAAGGAGTTTAAATCATGTGAGTTTTGAATAGAACTCACAATTACATATTATACTGCCAACATGGACAGGAACCCAATAGGTCACACACATATAGAGAAAAGGGTAAAATGGTAAAATGACAAGGATAATAATATTTGATATTATTATAAAGGTAGAGAGGAGAATATGATAATAATTAATTAAAGAGTTTAATTAATTATGATCAAATAAAATTGTCCGCGAAACTTTTGAGAAATATTCTGTAAATTGGACCTAAATGAAATAATGTATTTCATGATTAATTATTATTGTCTTATAAGTGTTATAAGACTACTATAAGTGTTATAGGACTGATATAATAATTAATAGGACCATTGGAGAAATTATAAAGGGCCAAAGGAATGAAGAAGTTGGAGGAAGCCTCCAGAAGAGGGCTACATGCCAACTCCATACAGAAGGGCTTAGAGGGATTTTTCTTGGACCAAATTAATTTATATATGTTACATAAGTGTTATGAAACTCACATATTTAATTTGGTTGGATTTGGAATCCATTTGGATATTTAAATCCAATTAGATGCACAAAGGGCCTAGTTTGTGGATTTTGTGCATGGTCTTTTATGAAAAAGATTTAATTTGGATTTAATTAAGCCCAAATGATTATAATTAATTCCAGAAGCCCAATTAATAATTCTCCAGCAATTTTAAAGAGCCCAATCTCATTAAGGAGTTGGAATTTTAATCTAACTATAAAAGGCCAACTAATGAGAATTAGGGTTAAGTGATTAAAACAAAAGGAAAGTCTTTTTCTCTTAATTCTCTCTCCCTTTTTGCGCCACTTCCATTGCTAGCCTCTTGGATTTCGGCCAGCCCTAGTTGAACACCAATTTGTTGGTTCAATTTACCCCTCTCTAGTGTGGATTACTCATTGGAGGTGTTCGATTTTGGACACTGTGATTTGCGACAACCCGGTGCGAAGTAAAATCAACTGTTCAACAAAAATCAAAGGTGATTTTTCTTATTCTCATATAGTTATATTGTGTATTCATGGCAAGATCAGATCTAATGGTTAAAAAAAATTAAAATTCCGCTCATGTATGTGATACATGTAACCATTAAGTTCCAACATCTTTAACATACGCTCCAAATTTATTTTCTTTTTCTTTTTTATGGCATGCTCTATTTTATTTTGCTTTATTTTATTTTATTTTATTTTCATTATCATCATCATCATTTTGTCGTGGATAACCTCCTTGTGAGTGCAGTAGGGCAAACGCTAGAGGTAAGTCCAAATCATTTATTACAAAAAGGTGTTTTTGACTGTTAAGAGAAAATACCACCAAAAATATTTATATTAAGTAATTTGTGTTTTCATTAATAAAACTAGACTAATGTCCTATTTCTCGGCCCAAAACTCATGTATAAACATCAACTTTTGAAATGGAAATAACACAAGATATTTTTTATTAAAACTTGGACTGGCAAGTTCCTATCTTCAGATAGGGATACAAAGTTTTTTTCATACTTTTCGGCATGTTCTATGGGGTAAGTTGGGTACAAAGTTGTTATTTTCTACTACTTGTCACCCACAGATAAATGGTCAAACCGAGGTGGTGAATAGAACTTTGAGAACTTTACTTTATGCTATAGTGGGTAAGAATCTCAAGATATCGGAGTACTATTTACCTTTCATTGAATTTGCTTATAATAGAAGTGTTCATTCTTCTACTAGGTTTTCACCTTTTGAGCTTGTTTATGGTTTTAACCCATTAATTATGCTTGATCTTTGTCCATTACCTTTACATGAGCTTTTAAGTTTAGATGGTAATAGGAAGGCAGAATTGGTGAAGTCTTTACATGAAAAAGCACAAGCTAATATTGAAAAGACAAACTAGAAGGATGTTGATAGAGAAAATAGGGGAAGAAAACAAGTGGTATCTGCTCTTAGAGATTGGGTTTGGGTGCATTTTCGCAAGGAAAGGTTTTCAAACCAAAGAAAGAGCAAATTGGATGCACGTGGTGATGGTCCTTTTCAAGTCTTAGAGCGCATTAATGATAATGCCTACAAGAAAGACTTACCAGGTGAGTATGGTGTTTCTACTACATTTAATGTTTTTGACCTTTCTTCTTTTGATGTTGATTCAGATTTGAGGATTAATCTTTTTGAGAATGATATATATCCACCATCACAACCATCAACCAAAGATCCATTGAAGATGCCTAGTGGTCTAATTACAAGAGGGCATGCTCAGAAGCTAACAATGGCTATGTCATCTTATGTTTAAGGCTTTATTACATAAGAACTTCATGAAAATGCCTTTGAGAATTGTTATGAAGAACCTGAAGGCAAGCATAAAGTACTTAGTCTTTTGGAAGCAAGTGAAAAAATTGGACCAACTTAATTCATCTTTGGATCTATGCAACTCTAGGATTTATTTATACAAGTCATGTGTTTTATTCAAATATCACATAACTCAGTTAAGTTATATGGAAGATGGGCTAGGCGTGTGGCCTTTATTAGTTAAGGTTTTTTCGTTAGTTTGGGTTTAAATAATTAGTCTTCTTTAGGCTTGAATATTCGGCCACTTTTTCTTTAGTTATTAAGCTTATTTTAAGTTATGTTAATTCTTGTAGAATGTATTTGTTTTATCTTGTAAAGCCCATGGGAATTTTGATCTACTCTTATTTAAGGCCTTATTAGTATTTGACTAGGATTTAAAGAGTTGCTTAGGGTTAGCTATCCTATATAAATAGGCTATTATAAGCTATAAACTTACGATTTTGATTGATTATTAAAATTGAAGAATTTCTTCATTGGCTTGGCCAAATTCTATCCATGTAAGATTAGTTAGTTTGCTTTCTTTTTTTTCTATTACATTAAGAATTATAATTACTTATCAATTATTTTGATTGTTGCATTTTTTTATTCTTATTTTTTTAATTATTTGCATTTCCAATCACATATTATTTGGAATTCAATAGGGAAGATGTTTATCTATTTTAACTTTGCCATCATATTGTATGTTTAAAGAATTTTGGATTCTTTAACCTTGGAATTTCGCATCACAATATATCCCCATAATACTTTTACAATAATATACAATCGAAATTGGAACTCCCAAGTTTAATAATATCTTTACATAAAATTTAGCACAAAATTCAAATTTCTTAGCAGCCATTTTTAGAGAAAAAAAATGAAAAATGAATGCAAATACACAAAGATAAGAAGTGCTAGATAAAACAAAACAGGTATCGAGAAATGAGCTCCTTTCCACCAAGATAGGATCTATGACCTCTACTAAAAGTAGCAAAAAAAAAAAATTAATGATGAAAAAAACACCAAGGCAAAGACTTGCAATATGCAATGACTTGGAACTCTTGTCACACCAACAACAATCAGAAATTCTAAAAGCAAGACTATGATGCCAAGATATGAAAGAATTTTGATTTGAATGACTTGCCCATTCTACTATCATTTTATTGAATGCATAGATGAATACACAAAAGTCAAATGCTAGTTTTTAGAGATTGTAAAGATCTAAGATTGATATCTCTCTATTTACAACTATGTATACTAGCTACAGAAAAAGAATATTAATATGGTCTCAAAAAAAAAAAAAACACACCACCGTTTTAATCTCATCATCCGATTTTGTGCTATTTCAAATATTTTTAAAAATTTAAAAATAAAATTTATTTATTTAACTATATTTATTATACAAATTTAATTTTAATAATGTACAATTAAATTATAATTAAAATTGAAAAATAAAAATTTGGACAATTATTAATATAATTTAATATATTTTATAAAATTAAAATTTTATAATTGATAACAAATCATGTTAAGCAGTTCGGATAGATTCGACTACTCCCACTCAAGATAAACAATACAATTAGAGCAATTTGGTTACAAATTCAAAAATCTGAATAAAATATTTTCGTTATTTCCAAATGATAACATAATTCTTCTAGAATTTTAACTCTGATAGAATAGAAGAATCAATCTTTTCTATCCGATTCTCCAATCTAGAGAAAAAGAATTTACGAAACTCATAATTATGTTCAAACTCTTGCCAATATTAAGATAAAAGGTATGCCTTTTTCTCTTTTTTCAGATTTTTACTCTTCTTTTTATATAATTTCTGATTTGATAATTGAAATATTTTTATTTAAAATCTCATCAAAATTTTATATTTTCAAGTGACTTACTTATCAATAGTCCAAAATTTATGGTCATCAATATTTATTTTGAAAATTTTATGTTAAACTGATATTAATAAAAAAAATAATTAAATAACGTTTTTTGAAACTTCTAGAGAAAATTTGGGAAAGAAAAAAATTGAAGGGCAAATAAATTATTTTTTAAAAGTTGTGAAGGCAAAATAACACATTTCTTTTTTACTGTTTTCTGTCTTTATTTATCATATACAATTGAATTCACGTGGAAAATATCAAGATTGTCAAAGTTTTCGCTGCTCGCACGTGTCTTACGTAAATGAGATTACTTGCCAACTCACCCTCACCTGTGAATAAATGCAGGAAAACATAAAATAATTGTTCAATGTTTTTTTTTTTCTTTTTCTTTTTTTTTTTTAATTGAAAATTTTAAAGCACGCATCATTTTCGTGAACCCCATTGTTAGGTGGCAAGATAAGGAATTTTCCCTTTGAAATTGATATTAAATGTTATATATAATTGGTAGTTTTGGGTCATGCATATCACCAACTTGATTTCTCTAGTCTTTCTTGTTCTTGGTGTCTTGCTCTTCTATAGATACCCACTTTCTCCTCCTCTGAAAATGGCTGAACAAACTCCACAATCTATTTATGATTTCACTGTTAAGGTATTCTTCAATTTTATGCTTATTTCTCATATATCTGGGTTTGTATTATTGGGTTTATCTCGGTTTCTGAGAAAATTAGAGGACCCAAAAGAAAGCTTTTAGCTTTTTTTTTTTTTTTTTCCACCTATGGGTCAGGAGAGATTGTAAGAGAAGAATAAAAGACTTGAGATTCTATTCTATTGAATGTTATGCTAGCAATTAAACTTCCATCCTTATATTATTATTTGTGGGTTTATTTTGGTTCATTTCTTTTTCCCCTCTTGAAATGAATTTGTTGTTAATCTCTTTGTGATTTAATCCTATTTCGGCTTTTGATTTTGTTTGAATTATGTATATATATATTTTTTAAATGAGCATAACCCCTAGTCGATGAACTTAGGAGCAGCTATTTTGTTTCCTATTACTTTTCTATTGGAACTATTGCTAGATTACAATTTATATGAGAAAATCTGCTGTCATGATAAGAAAAGAAACTGTGGTCTAAGCAACAAAATTGAAAAAGCCTCTTTGAGTTTTCTCTTAGATTCATTATACTTTCTGTTTTTGATAGGATATCTAACTTCAAAGTTATGTAGATAAACAGTCTCTAATTGCACAAATTGCAGGATATCCGGGGAAATGATATGTGTCTAAGTGAATACAGAGGAAAAGTTCTTCTCATTGTGAATGTTGCTTCCAAATGGTAAACCCACTTGTTTGTCTTGTATTTATCTTCCTTAGCTTATTAATTTCCACTATGTGATCCTCTGTTTTTGATTTTTCCTTCTATATATATATATATATATATATATATATATATATATATATTCTTCTTTGGTTATTAAGTTATGCATAAATTTCATTTTGATAGTCAATCTATGTCAAACAAATTCTAACCATTTAAATCTAATTGACTGTGATGTAGGGAACTTTTTTTTTTTTTGTCTGTCACTAAGGTTTCAGGCAAATGCCTTTCTTGATGGGCGGATTTGAAACCTCTGCTCTTGAATATCTATCTTTATTCTCATAGTAGCTCTCGAGTATTACTATGCTGCTTTGCTTGGAAGATAATATGAAGGGAAAAAGAATAATCGTCCAGGGTTAAGTATGAAGCGCTTGCTCAAGAAATAATTAGTTCTTAATGATATTAAGGGTTCTTAAATTAAGAGTGGTATTTAGTGATGTTGGTGAGGAATGTTTAGCATATACCTTCTGATTCAACATTTGAAACGGCTAAATGTGTTTTCTTGTTTTTTTTGTTAAATGTGACTAGATTGTGATTTGTATTGAAACATTTCCAAATCATGCATTGATGCCTTACCATCCGAGATGCCTCTTTAGTACTTTTTCACCAAGACGCGTTGGTGGTGTTGGAATATTTAGTTCTGAGAAATACTTGAATCTAACTGCATATTGATATTGAAAAACTGGATATGGGTGCTCCAACAGCATGGTGTTGCATACTAGAATACAATACCCAGGATTGGTTATTGCATCAGGTCTTTTGCTTTTTTTGTTCCTAAATCACAACCCCATGGGGTGGTTATTTGAAAACCTTCATTACATCAATTTTTTAACCAGCTCATATTTGTGGCTATGATGTTTTGATAGTTTAAGTATACGAAATGGAATATATATGAGGAGTTTAGTTCAAAGTTCTAATGAAGAAATAATCCATGGTGTTGCATACTAGAATATAATCTGGAGGATGAGTTATTGCATCAGACCTTTTGTTTCTAATGTTTCGGAATCACAACCATATGAGGTTGCGATTTAAAACCTCATTACATCAATTTTCCCAGCTTATACTTTTGGATATAATTTTTTTTGTTAGTTTGAATGTATAGAATAGAAAAATATAGGAGTTTACTTCAAAGTTCAAATAAATAAAGAATCCATTCCTATTTTATGCTTCATATTTATTATCAAAGGATGAAGATTCCTCTTCTTCTCATTCTCTTTTTGGTCTTTTTTCTTAAATTGCACTCTATGCTCATGAATATCATGTTTCCTGCTCTTAGATTGACTTGCCATTCACAAGTTGCTATTAAATTATACTCTTATTTTCAACCATAATGAAGTTGTTAGTAAACTTGGACTTCATGTTTTCTTCTTCATTATGCAGAAAAGCATACTTCTTGCTATGCCAAATTGTTCCGTAGACTTCGGATTTATTGTTGAATTTTAAATTTGTTGTGCAGTGGCTTGACACAATCAAACTACAAGGAACTGAATGTCTTGTATGAAAAGTACAAAGACCAAGGTTGGTGTATTGAAAAAGCTACTGATACACGGGCCTCATAATGTTTATATGTCGTTAAAGTTTGTAATTTCTGGACTGGTATCTCTATGGCAGGTTTTGAGATCTTGGCTTTTCCGTGCAACCAGTTTGCGGGTCAAGAACCGGGAAGCAATGAGGAGATTCAAGAAGTTGCGTGCACAATGTTCAAGGCTGAATTCCCAATCTTCGATAAGGTGCTACATGATTCCAACCTTCTATCTCTTCTTAGTCAATAGATGAATGGAAGTTCTTATTTATACATCTTTCTTTCACAAATGCAGATCGAGGTAAATGGGAAGAACACAGCACCTATTTACAAGTTCCTAAAATCAGAAAAAGGTGGATTTCTTGGAGATGCTATCAAATGGAATTTCACAAAATTTTTGGTTAACAAGGAGGGGAAGGTGGTGGAGCGATATGCTCCTACTACATCGCCCCTTAAAATTGAGGTATTAGCTGGAACATTTGATGATATAGAATTTGGAATTTCTTGAAACATTGTCTAATGTTCGTTTCATTACTTTTTTGCAGAAAGACATACAGAATTTGTTGGGTGCTTCTTAAGGACCAGTATTGGGAACCTTTAAAGTTGAGTATTGCTTTATATCTATGTGGTAACATCCTAAGTACGTAAAGGAAAGGATTTTCTTTGCGCTTGTTTTAAACCAAGTTAGTATGAACATACTGCTTGAAGTACACAATTACAAATATTTATGTGTTTCTGGGTTTACAATTTTGTTAATGTGAAATCATTGCTCTTTATCATCTATAAGATAGCAGAGCTTGTAAACTTGGATGGTTGTCTGGGGAAAACTCTTTATCACTGTATCTGTGTAGAAAAAGGCATTCTTAATAGATACCAAGAAGCTTTAGTTTAGTGGCCTAGCATTATGAGATCTCGAGTTTGAATGCGGAATCCATTGATCAATCTTGTGCAGTCGCAGTTGCCTCTCCTCTCTATCCAGGACTCTGATATGCCAGAGGAATCTCCAAAAATTAATCGCGACATCGTTTTGTTGTCATTCATTTAGTTGGTTTTGATGAACTGTCCAATGCTCTTTGCTATTCTAACTAGTTTAAATCAATGATTTATTATTCAGTTGGATTTTCACTATGTTTTTCAGAAGTATAACTACTTCCTTTGTTTCAAAATAAATGACGTTTAAGGAAAAAATTTTTATTTAATAATACATGACGTTTTAATATAATCTAGACATATTAATTAATTTTTATCAAATATATTCTTAATTGATTTTGAAAAAATATAAAATTTTATTAGTGAATACAATTAATATAGTAAAGGTAATAAAGTCTTTTAATAGTGAATTAATTATATTTTTTAATTATTGTGTATTCTTCTCAAATATTATATATTTTGAAACAGAGGGAATATTAAAAAAATTAGGAAGTATAGTGTACTCATAATATATTAAAAAATAGAGGGAGTACTAAAAAAATGGGAAGTATAGTGTACTCATAATATATTAAAAAATAAAAGAATAGAAATGCATTTAAAAAATTTGTTTATTATCAAATACCAATTTAGAGACATTTATTGTATGATAAAGAAAATGAATATTGTGTTAATTCCTTCATTTCATGATATGATGTTAGTTTTTATTTAAGGAATATATTTTTATTCCATTTTTCATTCATTTTCAAGTTAGATTAAAGAAAAATTAAAATTGATAGGATACATAGTTTGTGCAAATGCATTTTTAGGGAGTTCTCATCTTAAAGATTGATTAGATAGAAAAGTGCAACGCAAGATACGTTAGAAGTTGCCACTCAATTACACATGCTAAAAAAAGGTTTGAAATAATATCTTTATTTATATACTAAATTAATATTGAGTTTATTTTTTTTTAATATTTATACATGATATTATATTGCACTCATACTAATTAGAAAATGGTAAATACGTACTAATAAATTAAAGCATACAATATTATATACAAAAATACTATTGTATATACAAAAATACTCAATAAACATGCATCTCATACATAAAACATGTTCATTAATTTAGTTGTTGAACATTAGTCTTCACATGGAATTAAAGAGATTGAGACATATTTGTCTCCTTTTTAAAACTTTTTAATTGTGACTTTTTTTGAAAAATGTAAAACCATTTTAATAATAAAATGCCAATGATATTTGGAGAAATTTTGATTTTTTTTTTGAGCAAGGAGAAAATTTGTTTGTTAGTAATTGAATAAAACATTTTAACTAATTACAACAATAAAATAAATAAGCAATTCACATCTCGAGAAGTGTAATACCGAAATTTCTATCAAAACCACTAAAAAGTAAATAATATAATCTAGAAAATGAAAATAAGATAAAACCCTAATCATAAAAGCATGGTGATTAACTTAATTTTAGCCTACAAAAGTCGTACAATTATATCAGAGAGATATGCAATTACGGAAAATGATAATACAACACAAAGGAATAGAAAAGAAAATAAACAAAAAAGCACATTAAAACTTGAATCGGGGAATTCTATTTCTCGCAATTATTAGATGGATCCAAGGAAAATTGGGCTCCAGCAGAAAAAAAAAAAAAAAAAATCTCCAGCTTACGAGGAGCTCAATGCGCATACTAGGCTTGATGGGTCTTTCTAGGCATTAGATTTTATTCAATGAGTCTTAAACGATTGAGCAAATAAAACTGAAATTCTAAGTAATCGAAAAGTTGATTTGAAACTAAATTAAATTTTAGATTAATCAAATTAAAAATTTAAATTTATAATTTTTTAAAAATCGATGGTTGATTAATAACTAAAAGTTAATTGATATATATATATATAATATATATATATATATATATATATATATATATATATATATATATATATATATATATATATATATATATATATATTACACTTATATTTTTTAATATTTTTATAATTTATAAATATTATGATATATAATTTTTTAAAATATTATTATAATACATATGTTTAGTAAATAAATATTAAAATTATCTTTTTATTTTTATTATTTTATTCATTATATATGCATAATTAGCACTCTATTATTAGTTTCATATTAAATATATTTAATTCTTATAATTAATTATGAAAATTTTAATTTTAATTTTTAATAGATATTGTATTTAATTTATATTTTTTCATTTTTAAAGTATTTTTAGATATTAAAAATAATATTAAAAATTGTATAATTTATTAAATTTATATGTTAAAATTTTTTATTAGTTAACCGATAAATTGATCTGAAAAACTGAATTAAAAATCGAAATTGATATAACGGTTAACCAAAATTAATGAACTGATTAATAAAATTATCAATGGACTGGCTCACCCCTACTTAAACCCTTTATTTTCTCTTACATTCTCATTTAATAAGTCCCCATAACATTTTATGTCATATTTATATATTACTTTTACGTAGGGGTCATATTTATATATTACTTTTACCTAGGGATGTGTAAAGCGGGCCGGAGCTACGCTCGTTTCTGATTGGATTCTCAAAGGCCCACTTTTAGGGTTCAAGATCAGATGAGACTCACTTTTAATTATAAATTGGCTACTTCACAATAAAATGGGATCAAACCCAAATTATTGTTGTCAATTATCCCATGAAGGCATATATTAATGGATCCAAAAGAGGTAGATGTCATGAAATTGTCATCTAATAGAACATTGAAAAATGAATCTCAATCTTTTGATGCCCAAACAACGATTGGTGTTTGGGACATCACTCTTATTAGGCACCTTAGTTATGTGTTATTTTATAATTGAGTTTTAAATTTAATCCACTCTCTCTTCTCACACAGTGAAAACAATAGAATTAAATAAATATCCCAAGCAAACAATAAAGTGGTAAATTAATAAATAAATTTCAACTACTTAAACTTATTACAGAAGTAAATTGTCCAACAATCAATAAGAATAAAATAATATACATACATAAATTGGAGTATTCATTTGAATTGTTAACTTTAGTTTTCTCATGCATATTTTACAAAAATCCTCAGTTTTATCTTTTATTTAGCTTTGGATGTTGATCCAATTTTGAAGAAAAATCCGAGTTATCTAATAAAAATCGTTTTGAGTTCCTTTTCCTTTTAGACTGCATAAAAAGCCCTTTTTTTCACTAACTATTATACCCCTAAAATAGAATGCATCAAAAAAATATCAAAATATAAAATGAGCAAAAATGATGAAATAATTAATAAATAAAAGGAGTAACTAAATGACATGTAGTGATATCAACCAACCGGGGGCACAAACCCAATGCAAAATACCTTGCGAAATCTTCCAAAAGTGAATAAAGTCACACACTCACAAAAAATCATAAAAGGTAAAGAAATTAGCATTATAGAAATAAATAATAAAATACAAAAAAGAGAATAATTTATTTAGTCATACATTATAGAACAAAAGTATGTACAAAATTAAATATTATATAGAATGAAAAATAAGTATTTTGGGAATAAAAAAAATAATGCAAATACAATAACATGCATAAAATACATGTATAAATGCCTAAAAGATTAGCCACGGACACCCCTGGAAGGGTGGTGGACGGCCATAGCTAAATAAGGGACAGGATGAGAAGGAACTCCTGCAACATCCCATCTATCGCTTTGACACACGACAATCCGTGCGAGCTTCTTTTCATTCATCACTCACAGAATTGAGCAGATTGCAGCAAATATACATAGAAATTATATAAAATTGCAACTAACCCTAAATACTAAAAAATTAAAGCTTAGAACATGCCAAAATAAGACTATGACCCTGAATCATACATTAAACACACTAAAAACTCTTTAAATTACAGAATTACATAATAAAAATAAAGTTTGCAATTATATAACAATGGAGCAAATCCTTAACTTAATCATATCATTATCACGCACCTTGACCCAAATTCATACACTATTGAATTTTAACATGTAAAATCACCAAATCACCACATAAATACATTTATTTCAATAGTAATCAACATGATCACACATAATAATTCTTAGAAAGAGAAAGTATAACACCTTAATCCACCAGGAAAATAGAATTATCAATACCATCATAAGCCTAGTAAAGATCAGGTAATAATAATAATAATAATAATAATAATAATAATAATAATAATAATAATAATACAGACCTTAATTACATGCTACAACATAACCAAATCAAACGCCAAAATAAGGAGACATAACTTAACTGGCCTTCAATACATTATGAAAACCTCAAGGACAACTGCAACTTGCCAGATCTTATCTTCCTGTGGTTCGAGCCTCCACAGCTATCAATCCAAAGTGAAGCTTTTCCTGAGACCTACACAGATAAACAAATCCGTGCTAAGCTATAAAGTTTAATGGGAAAATATAAATGGTATAGACAACTTTTTCAAGACATCATCAAATCATGGCAGTACTCATAGCTAACAAAAACATGGATCCTCAACTTTAATAAGAAATGCCATACTTACAATACTCCATCACCTTAGGCAAAATCATCGAGTTCTTGTAGACTTTTCAAATCACTTGCATTATTAAACCCATTTTCTCATTAGACTAGAGTAGTTCATGCCCCTCATAATTCATTAAATATGAATCTAGACCTCATGATTATTGATAGTAAAAACTTCAATCATATGCATTAAATCACATTGGTTACATAAGATATGTATTCAATGTTCAATCAAAGCATAAGGGAGTGCATATGTCATGTAACATCTACAAGAGATACTGTTAGGCATAATTACTTCTCATATATCACGAAATCTGAAGTATATAATACATTTATAATTCACAATCTTGTTCATAATCCTGCATTCCTTAATGCAATCATACCATGGAAAACTAAATATCATACAACATCATATTATGTCATACACTATCTTTGGCTTATGTCAAAGTTATTAGTAGGCACATAAATGTGTAAATATTTATGTATATAGTGTAACACCCTTAACATACAGACCAAACGAAATAGTACTATTGGTCAAATTTTTTTTTCTTTTTTCACCAAAATCTAACATACAACCTTACTTAAGTCTTAAGAAATTTCTTATATTTTTCCATTCAAAATCTATTATTAACTTCTTTAGTTATGTAACACCCTATACTCGGCCAGTTAAAAGACTTGGATACCAGATGTCACACACTGGTTTGGATCTCTTTGTGAGAATCAACTCTAAGGTTTGACTACATTTAAAAAGTTTATTAATTTAACATATTATTTATTCTATCAAAATTTCGACAGGATCTCCCTTTATTAATGGCTACTTCATGTGGAAAAGAATATAAAACATTTTAAAGATTATATAACTACTTTCAGAATCTCAATTAATTGTCATTTCAACTGCTATTAATTTTACTATACACTTAAATAAAATTTCGGCAGCATGACAGCTTAAAATTTATGTTACCCAAACCTGCAAAAACTTAATTTTACACTCCCAATATCATTTCTCCAGCTCCAGAACTTTCATCAACAACATAACACTTATATAATTTCATCTTAACACAATCACCACCACTCAAGCACAGTTTATTTAAAGCTCATCCACACAACCCACTGAATTCATATGATATTTAACTTACATGCCTATTTACAACAAATTCTTATAATCCCTCACGTAATTTATACATATACTAAAAATTTCTTCATATACAAGTCACATTAACACAATTTATATAATTGGCTTCAACATAGAAACTTAGTTCAGCATAATTATAAACATATACATTATTATATAAATAAGAATTGCATTACCAGGATCCAATGTACTTATTACCACGTGCATAATTATATGAATATAATTTGGTTCGGACTTGAGATATCAATTCTCAAGCTTCCTACGTATCCCATTTAGGGAATCAGAACCATGTAATTCTTCAAGCCTAAGACTTAATATAGTACTTTAAACAAGTAACCATTAAATCTGGTTTAGGCAAGAATATCGCTTGTCACTTTTCAAACACTTACAGATACATATCTGTATTATACACATCCCTAATTACACCGTACTACTCCAGATTGTGTAACACACAATTAATCACAATACATATATATATATATATTCAATACCAATCATCATTAGTTGTAATTAATCGTAATTCAAATTTATCACATACAATAATATATAATGAACGTCTAATAGTCATAAGATTCAAAATTCAAAATGCATACTTACACAAGAATCAATGGGGAAGCTTCATATGTAATTAAAATAAACAAGCTCTTTAAAAATATACTCAATTACTTATAGCTTATTTAAAATTAAATCGGTAACAAAAATTATCTGCTCAAGGTGAAAATGTTATTAATAAATTGATATTTCCAAAATCAACTCTTGATTTACTTAATTTATTTGCTGATTAAAATCAGACGGTCACAACCAACAAATCTTAAAACATTCACAATTAGCTATACAAACGCGCATACTATATATATATATATATATATATATATATATATATATATATATATATATATATATATATATATATATATATATATATATATATATATATATATATATATATATATATATATATAATTGTAACAGCCCGGATCGCTACCGCTAGTGGATATTATCCGCTTTGCCACCTGTCACTCCACACGTCTGCTTTCGAGATCGTGCCGGAGCTAGGCGATGCATGGTTTTGTTTTTGAGGTACCCCATATGTCTGCTTTGGAGACCATGCCGGAGCCCCCAAAATGCGTCTTCTAGTGCCTCTACATGTCTGCTTTGGAGATCATATCGGAGCACTAATCAATATTGTCCTCTTTGGGCGTCACATGTCTACTTTAGAGATCATGCCGATCCCTCAGTGCCTCCATATGTCTGCTTTGGAGATCATGCCGGAGCACTAGTTAATATTGTCCTCTTTGGGCATCACATGTCTGCTTTAGAGATCATGCCAACCCCTCAATGCCTCCACATGTCTGCTTTGGAGATCATGCCGGAGCACTAATCAATATTGTCCTCTTTGGGCGTCACATGTCTGCTTTAGAGATCATGCCGACCCCTCAAGGTTTTGTTTTCATAAACACTTTATAGCAATAAGTTATTTTATTACAGTCATAACTCTCCAAAGAAACAGTATGAAGGGATAAGTAATAATAAGACAAAAAGAAACATGTTCTCCTAATTAAATTAAACAGTTTAAGTCTGTTAAACGATCTCATTAAATATCTTAAACTACATAATCTTCAGTTAAATCTAATTTACATATTATAGTCACCATATACATACGATTAGACGAAATGATTAACCATATACCTTAGTAGTAGAATGCACCAACACACACACACACACACACACACACACACACACATATATAACTAACACAAATTAAGCAAATTTGATTCAAATAATTTACTTTACTATAAAAGAGCACACACTGTTTCTAACTAACTGCCAACAAGCAACTCAATTTGCCAATAACAAACAAATGCTATACCAATTCTCAGCATGTTTCCACACTTAAACATGCATTTTGTAATACCTATTGTAGACTATAATGTGCATGTAATTGCATTCCATTATTTTCCATATCATCCAAAAAATAAGTATTTAACTACGACTATAATTTCTATTTAATCAACCATTTTAATAATTTATTTTAATTTATAATAATTCTACATCATTAATTATTTACCTACTCAACCATTCCTTAGATTTTACCTTTTTATCCATTTTATTAACGATCTCATCATTTAGCTATAATTAATACTTCTATACTTCTTTATTTATTATACAAAATGTTTCCAAATCTAACTATTTATATCGCTGCATTCATGATTCTATATTCCAAATGGTTTTGGTTCTATTTGGTCCAATATATATATCAAAAGTGTTTTTCAACCAATTACTATATATATATACACACAATTAAATAAGAAGAAGAAAAAAAAACTTAATCTTTAGTGTTATACACCTTTATTAAGAGAATTTACCAATTAAAAAATCCAAATCCTTTATTTTTGACCAAGAAATTGAGTTATTGTACTCACCGGACTGGTGATCGGAACTTCGTCGGAGTCTCATCGGAGTGGATCAGTGTTGCCACTGTGGAGGCTAAAACCTCAAGACCTCGCTGCCGGTGCTCACGCGCTTAAGCACCTCTCCCAATGACCGGAACTCAGCCTTGAACCTCTAAATGTCTCCGATCTGATCTAAGCACCACTGGCGAGTGAAGTGCGATGAGGGAGCTCAGAAGATTAGCCTCTCCCATTGGAATCCCCGAGTGCTGGTCGTGCTGCTAGTCGCCACCACCGATCGTCGGAGAGAGGAGAGGAAGCCACCGATCGTCGGTGATGCTCTTGGTGGCCAAGGCAGAGCGCGCCGCTGCTGTGACCGGTGCTAGGGAAAGGTGGCAACACCAGGGGCTCCGTCGGTGATGGAGGGTTCCGTCGGCGAGCCGGTGGTGATGTCGTTCCCTCCCTGCTCTCCTTCTCCGATCAACCCTCTCTCCCCTCTCCCTTTTCTCTTTTTCATTTTATTTCTTTTTCCTTCTTTTTTTTTTCATTTAGTACATAATATATTTCAAATCTTTCACCTAAGAAAAATCTAGAGGTCTCCCTACTAAAATATTTTATGTTTAAAATTATTATTATTATTATTATTATTATTATTATTATTATTATTATTATTATTATTATTATTATTATTATTATTATTATTATTATTATTATTATTATTATTATTATTATTAGTATCCTTGGATTTTGTTTTTGACTTCTTATTGCTAGTCCCAATTCATGCTTATTTTAAGTTATCAATTTCAAAATCCTGAAATTATACTTGCTCATATCGCATTCTTGATAAATCGACCCTTGCAAACCGGTATCAAAATACTAATTTCCAATATATAATCTCCAATTTACTAGTC
The DNA here is from genome assembly GCA_037975025.1 of Excoecaria agallocha. NCBI lineage: Eukaryota > Viridiplantae > Streptophyta > Magnoliopsida > Malpighiales > Euphorbiaceae > Excoecaria > Excoecaria agallocha. The sequence continues at coordinate 12,151,416 of CM075814.1, read as the reverse complement.
TTATGAACCGACTTGGGTTTTGGGGCGTTACAAGTTATATTGCCGATAATCTAAAACTGTTTAAAGTTACTATTCATTTTACAAAATTTCAGCAATATAACGGCTATAAAATGGACTAGCCCCCTGAAAAAGCAAGCAAAATACAGCCTCTCAAAGGCACCACAATCAATAAATAATAAATTCTTCAATCACATACCATCATCAATCCATCCATCTCATCACAAAAGTCAAAAACAAAAATTCTTTATTTATTACATATTACATCATTATAAACCTAAACATAGCATTTTACAAATCCATAACTAATACATATATATACATGCCCCACATACAAAACAATTATTCAACTTTTCTTCTTCTTCCAAATGTGCATTACTGTTCCTGACCTTCTGTACCTGCGACGCAGCAAAACCTACGTACTAAGCATAAATTATGTCTAGTGGTGACCAACAATCCTAAAATTTTTCTTGGCTAAGAATGTAATGTTTTGTTCCATAACAATTAAAAGACTACAGAAATTATAATTAAATTCTTAATTGTCTTAAATTCCTTTTTATTGCAATATGCACAAAACTTCCTTTTAATAATGTTTCTTAATATTTATTATACAAACTATTTAACTTTTCAATTAAGTTCCCTAGGTTATACTATAATTGCATTTTTGCCCTTATTAACACATTATTACAAAAATACCCTATTCTTTGCATTATTTTGCCTTTAAATCATTAAATTACTTACAAATTTCATATTTTGCCTTGTTTTAACATTTTTGGTTTTAAAATTACACTTTTGATCCTTTTTTTTTGTCTTAAAAGGGTCATTTTTATACTATTAGGTTGCCAAATTACCATGTTACCCTTGTTATTCAATCCTTTATTGATTTTACTCTTTTAACCATAACTTTGGTAAAATTACTATTTTACCCCTAAACTTTTAATTTCTTTCATTTAGGTCCTTTTTCACTTTAAACCTTTATTTTCACCTTCTTTTCACTCTTTTAGCTTCATTTTTCAATTAATACCCCTGGTACAGTGCCGACATAAATACTCAGACTGAATATACGGGATGTGGACCCCACAGGGCCACAATAGACTGAGAAATAACCCCAATGGATCATTTCTCCATAGAACAGATAATAGATACAAATAATTACTATGGAGATCAGTGATCCTATCATAGCAAAGCAAGTTGTCATGACTTGCACCGCCATACAGATATCTCTATGGCCAACCAATTATATTCTGAGCTAGTTTTTACTGCCAGACTATTTCCTAAAGGTATAATAGCATTAAATTTAAGCCGTTATTCTTTTCTTTCCATACTTTTTATTTCTCTTTCAACTTAATTCCTTTGACAGTCAAATTTTCAAACCTTTTTACTCAAATTGTGAATTATCTCACCATAATTCACCTTTTGACTCCTTTTGATTCAAAATTTCAACATTTTTTTTAATTCCTCTATTATTTTTAATTTTTATTCAAAATTATTTAAACTCTTTTAATGTAATTTATGTATTTTTACATTACATTATCAATATCAACCTCTTTCTTATTGGATTTTGCAATATTTAACATAAATTTCATAATTTCCTTTTTTTATACTTTATTTTCTCATTATTTCTTTAGTCATTTATACTTGCTTTTCTTATTAGTTCAACAATTCATCACTTACATAATCAAATATTAATCTCTAAAATATTCATTTAATTTCTAAAAATTCTACAAAAATTCATACATGTATTATTTCACTTCTAATACCTTTTAAAAACATAATTTCATCAAAATACCTAAAATACACATTGTTTCCCTTAAGAGTTCAATTCGGCACCAAGGGAACTCTAGCATATGTTCATTTAAAAATTCATTTAAGCATTCTAATATACATAATTAAAGTCTAATTGCATTAATATAACATCAATTTAAATTTTACACATATATATTGAAATTTTTCCTAATTATATAAAGGAAAATTCATGGGAAACTTAGGAAAATAGTAGGATCTATTGGTCACTAACCTTTTCTCCTAGCTTTGGCTTGCTTAAGCCTCCTTTTCCTTGCCTTTATCCTTGGAAGCTTGATGATCTTCTTTGTTTCCTACCATGGCCGAAAATTTCACCATGAGAAACCTTATTTTTTGACTTTATTTTCTCAAAATAACTACATAAATGAGCTCTAGACACCTAATATACCTTTAAATGCCTTAAAAACAAATTAAAACCAAGATTTTTACATACCTCAAATTTACACCTCAATCTTTCTCCTTGAAAAATTCTTGCTTTAATCCTTTAAATTAGAAGTTTGAGGCTGGATTACTCATATAGAGAGATGGAATTAGGGGTTAAGATGCTTGAATTCCGAGAGAATTAAGTAAGATTTGAAGAAATTTGAGAGATAAGGAGAGTGTCTCGGCCAAGAAGGAGATGAAGAAGGAGTTGGAATCTTATGAAAATCTGTAGACTCCTTTCCCTTTTATACTTCTTCAATTTGGCCAAAGGTTGGGACTAAATCCAATAGGCCTAACCTAATTACTTAAGGGCCTAATAACCACTTTTCAAAGGCCTGACAGGATATCTCCCACTTTCTCACTCTAAATCACTTCAATTTTGATTTAATCATTCTTAAAACATCAAAAATAGGTTGCATACAAATTTTTAGCTCAATCGGAGTCTGTTTCCGATCTGATTCTATCAAATCGATCCGATTCGACAACTATCGAAATCGCCAAAAAATTTATTTCTTTATACCAAAATATTCTACATGAAATTTCATGAAGAACTGTAAAATCTAGGAATTTTTAGAGTTTGTGTACTATTTTTAATTATTTATACAAAATCAAGTCACATTCTTTATCAGGGAAATTGACTTGCTATCTTTTTCGTATTTTTAACATTTGAAGGTCTAATTGACCTCAATTTCACTTCATATTTCAACTCTGGACTCACCATGACCAATACTTTCCAATGGTTAAATAAAATATTTTTTAGTTTCGGGTACTATTCATAGCCCGATAACCCTAATTACCATCGAAATTTACTGTTCACAGCTAAGTCGGTATTGAGGCCATTACAATTCTCCCCTACTAAAAAAATTTCATCCTCAAATTTACTTGTATTGAAGAGAAGGGGATACTATTGTCTCATAGTCATTCTGATTCCCATGTAACTTCTTCAATATTATGGTGGTGCCACAATACCTTCACTAGTGGAACCTGCTTGTTCCTGAGCTGGCGGATTTCCCTAGCTAAGATTTTCACCGATTTCTCTTCATAGGTCAGGTCATCTTTTACTTGGATTTCTTCTGGGTGATTACATGGCTAGGATCTGACCGATATTTAGAGCATAGACACATGAAAAACATCATGTATCTTCTCTAATTTGAAGGTAATCTCAACCGATAAGCTATGGGACCTACTCGTTGAAGTGCTTCATAAGGGCCAATAAATCTTAGACTTAGTTTGCCTTTCTTGCCAAATCTCAAATCTTCTTCCACGGAGACACTTTCAAAAAGACTTGGTCTCAACCTAAAATTCTATATCCTTTCTTTTTAAGTCTGCATAGGATTTCTGACGGTCCATGGATTCCTTTAGACTACCTTTAATAACCCGAACTTTCTCTTCAGAATCACGAATCAAATTAGAACCTACCAGTTTCTTCTCACTTAGCTCAGTCCAACAAAGATGAGTTCTGCACTTTCTACCATATAAAGCTTCAAAAGGAGTCATTTTCAAATTGGACCTGGAAGCTATTGTTATAGGCAAACTTTGTTAAAGATAAATATTTCTCCCAACTGGTATCAAACTCCAAGATACAACACCTAAGCATGTCTTCCAGAACCTGAATCACTCGTTCTGACTGACCATCGGTCTAAGGGTGAAAAGTTGTACTGAGGGGAATTCTTGTACCCAAAGCATCTTGAAAGCTTTGCCAAAACCGAGAAGTAAACCTGGGATTCCTGTCAGAAACAATGAAGGATGGCACTCCATGCAATCTCACTATCTCATTTATATAAATTTTGGCTAGCCTTTACAAAGGATAATCCATCCGTACCGGCAAAAAGTGAGCAGATTTGGTAAGCCGATCGATGATCACCCAAATAGCATCATGCTTTTTTTGAGTCACAGGCAAACCAATCACAAAGTCCATAGTTACTTGATCCCATTTCCATTCTGGTACTAATAAAAGATGTAGCAATCCTGAAGGAACCTGGTGCTCAGTTTTTACTTGCTGGCATATCAGACATTTACTTACAAATTCTGTTACATCTCGTTTCATTCCTGGCCACCAGTAGAAAGTTTTCAAGTCCTAGTACATCTTGTTACTTCCAGGATGCATAGCATAACTGCTATAATGTGCTTCAGGTCAGAATATTTTTCTTCAAGTCTTCTTGATCTGATTGTAATAAATGCTTCCATCCACATTCAAAGAGTAGTCTTTCACCGTATCATTTTGAAGCCTATTCTTGATAGTCATTAATCGATCATCTTCCTTTTGAGCAGCTTTAACTTGATAAGCAAAGTTAGGTTCGACTCGCAATTCAGTTATTAAATCTCCATCTGAGGCTAAGCTTAAACTAGCATTCATAGCTCAAAGAGCTGCAGATAATACATTTAACCATTAACACATAACAATCAATTATACTGATTCATTTAAAAACATTAATATCACCTGATATAAATTTTTTGCTGAGCGCATCAGCTACTACATTAGCTTTCCCGGGATGGTAGTTGATGTAGCAATCATAATCTTTAATCAGTTCTAACCAACGTCTTTGTCGAAGATTGAGCTCTCTATGAGTAAGCAAATACTTCAAACTCTTGTGATCTTAGTAGATATAGCATTTCCCTCCATATAAGTAATGCCTCCAAATCTTTAATGCAAAAACAATGGCTACCAACTTTAAATCATGAGTAGGATAGTTTTTCTCATGAGTTTTAAGTTGCCGGGAGGCATAGGCAATCATCTTGCCTTTCTGCATCAAAACACAGCCTAAACCGTTTTTGGAAGCATCCACTGTAGACCACAAAATCCTCACCTGATTCGAGTTGAGTAAGAATGGAAGATTCTGTCAACTTACATTTAAGCTTTTCAAAACATTCTTGGCATGCATCAGTCCACACAAATCCGGCATTCTTTATAGGAGTCGAGTTAATGGTATGGCAATAGAAGAGAATCCCTTTATGAATCTTCTATAATAACTTGCCAAACCCAGAAAGCTCCTCACTTCTGTGACATTTTTAGGCGGCTTTCATTGAAGAATTGCCTCAATCTTTGAAGGATCTACTTTAATCCCTTCTGCAGATATCACATAACCTAGAAAGGATACTTCATTTAACAAGAAGTCACATTTACTAAACTTAGCATATAATTGCTTCTCTCTCAGAATCTACAGAACAATTTTCAGATGCTTATCATGCTCCTCTGGTGTCTTGGAGTATACTAATATGTCATCAATGAAGACCACCATAAATTGGTCCAAATAGGGGCGAAAAACCCTATTCATTAGGTCTATAAAGACAGCTGGTGCATTTGTGAGTCCAAAAGGCATGACTAAGAACTCATAGTGGCCATACCTAGTACAAAAAGCAGTCTTGGGCCACATGTTCTTCTTTTACTCCTATCTGATAATAACCCGATCTCAAATCAATCTTTGAGAAAACACCCGCTCCCTAAGTTGATCAAATAAATCTTCAATACAAGGAAGAGGGTATTTGTTCTTTATGGTGACCTTATTAAGCTGTCTGTAATCAATACACAGCCTAAGAGTACCCACCCTTCTTTCTTTCTTACAAATAGGATTGGTGCTCCCCAAGGAGAAACACTAGGTCTGATAAATCCCTTTTTCTAACAATTCTTGCAGCTGAATCTTCAATTCTTTCAACTCTGCAGGTGCCATTATGTAGGGAGTAATGGAGATAGAGGCGGTTCCTGGAGTGACATCAATAGAAAACTCTACCTCCCTGTTAGCTGGTAAGCCTGGCAGCTCATCAGGAAACACATCCTGAAACACTCTAATAGTGGGCACTTCTGTTATCTTTCAACCGACTTTCTTCACCTCCACTGCATAACACATGTATGCTACATATCCTTTCCTAATCAGTCTTTTAGCAGCTGTAGCAGAAATCACATAAGGTAGAAATTCAGTTCTCACACCCCACTACTTGTGATCTCCCCCGGTCATCTTGAAGCTTTAATTGACCCTCTTTCTTTTGCAATCAACAGTTGCTTGGTGGGCAGATAGCCAATCCATCCCCAAAATCACATCAAACTCGTGGAAGGGTAGCGCAATAAAGTTTGACAAGAAAATATGTCCTTGGGCACAGATAGGACACTGTCTATAAACTTGATTTACTACCACACTATGCCCTAGAGGATTACTTACCAAGATATCCTGGTCCAAGCATGCCTCTTCTAACCCTTTATCTCGAGCTAAAGTAGTATTAATATAGGAGTGTGTGGAGCCGGGATCAATCAAAGCATGCACAGAATTAGATAACAGAAGAAATTTACCTACGATCACATTTGGAGCATCTCCCTCTTATTTGGCTCTAACAGCATAAGTCTAGCCCGAAGCTCTTCTCTGGCCCTGAGATGCCTGACCAACGGGTCTGTAAGCTGGAGTATGAGGAGAAGTTCCCCTACCTCGGCCTCTAGGTGCAGAAGACATAGTACTAGAAGCTGAAGAAGTGACTGAAGTTGTCTGCATAGCCGGGCAGTCTTTAATCCAGTGATCCTTGGACCCACACTTGAAATAGGTTCCTGTCAGAAATCTACATTCCCTCGGGTGTGTCTTGCCACAGTGCTCACAAGCTACTGCTATTTCACTGCCTGTATCCCGAGGTGTACTTGCTGTTGAACCTCTACCACGGGATACATTACCCGGACCTTTACCTGCTGACATGGGTGACCGACCCTAAGGTGCTTGAAAACCCCTTTGCTTCTTTCCTTGCCCTCCTTTACCACTAGTCTATCCCTATTTCCTTTTCTGCTAAATTCGAGACTGTCTATCAGCTTGTTCTGCTTGAGTAGTTTCTAACTTGATAGCAGCTTCAACCATAGCTCTCAAGGTGGGGTACTTCTAAGCTCCAATAATCTGCCTGAGCTCTGTATGTAAACCCCTCTCAAACCTGTGGCACAATTTCTCTTCTATAGCCTGGCTTCCATCCAGATAAGCGCTCAGGCGCTCAAATTCCCGATCATACTCTGCTACAGTCTTTTTCCCTTGCTTTAACCTCCAAAACCATCATGCATAGCAGCTTTATATTCAGATCCAATATACTTCATTTCAAACTACTCCACAAAGAACTCCCAATTCAACTGCTCTGCTGGAGTATGCCTTCTGATTGAATCCCACTAGATAAATGTGGGACCCTGGAGCAAAGCAACTATACCTTCAAATTTCTCTTCCAGAGGACTGTGAGTTATCTCAAACAATCTCTTTATCTTATATAGCCACTCTTCAACTATAGCTGGTGTCAAAGGTTCTCGCCCAGTAAAGTCTTCAGTCCCAAGCCTCTTTAACTGCTCCAGAATAGGTCTCCGCCTAGGTGGGGTTGGTTGAACCTGTACTATTGTTGGCTGAGGTTGCACTGGAGCTGGGGCTGCCTACAGTCGATGTTGAATATAATCAGCCATCAAATTAAGGAAATCTGGCTGAAGAGCAAGAGGTGGTGCAACAGGAGGAGGAGCTTGTTGTGGGGCTTCTTGTTACCCCACATTACTTGATGCCTCACTTCTGCTGTCACTTGCCTGGTATCCTTGCTCAGCAGACATTTTGTTCATTATAAAACAAAGGAGCAATGCACATTAGTTCCAAAACACCTTCTCTCCAATCAATTAGCATGTATATAGATATATACAAATAAATCACTTAACAATTCTCACTCCGATCTTAGAATCGCTTAAACCTTTGCTCTGATACCAATTAAATTGTAACACCCTTAACATATAGACCAAACGAAATAGTACTATTGGTCGAAATTTTTTTTTTTCACTAAAACCTAACATACAACCTTACTTAAGTCTTAAGAAATTTCTTATATTTTTCCATTCAAAATCCATTATTAACTTCTTAAGTTATATTGCCGATAACCTAAAACTGTTCAAAGTTACTATTCATTTTACAAAATTTTGACAATATAACAGCTATAAAATAGACTAGCCCCCTGAAAAAAGCAAGCAAAACACAGCCTCTCAGAGGCACCACAATCAATAAATAATAAATTCTTCAATCACATACCATCATCAATCCATCCATCTCATCACAAAAGTCACAAACAAATATTCTTTACTTATTACATATTACATCATTATAAACCTAAACATAGCATTTTATAAATCTACAACTAATACATATATATATACATGCCCCACATACAAAATAATTATTCAAATCTTCTTCTTCTTCCAAATGTGCATTACTACTCCTGACCTTCTGTACCTGCACGCAGCAAAACCTATGTACTGAGCATAAATTATGCCCAGTGGTGACCAACAATCCTAAAATTTTTCTTGGCTAAGAATGTAATTTTTTGTTCCATAACAATTAAAAGACTACAGAAATTATAATTAAATTCTTAATTGTCTTCAATTCCTTTTTATTGCAATATGCGCAAAACTGCCTTTTAATAATGTTTCTTAATACTTATTATACAAACCATTTAACTTTTCAATTAAGTTTCCCAAGTTATACTATAATTGCATTTTTGCCCTTATTAACACATTATTACAAATATACCCTTATCTTTGCATTATTTTGCCTTTAAATCATTAAATTACTTACAAATTTCATATATTACCTTGTTTTAACATTTTGGGTGTAAAATTACACTTTTGGTCCTTTTTTTATCTTAAAAATGGTCATTTTTATACTATTAGGTTGCCAAATTACCATGTTACCCTTGTTATTCAATCCTTTATTGAATTTACTCTTTTAACCACTACTTTGATAAAATTACCATTTTACCCCTAAACTTTTAATTTCTTACATTTAGGTCCTTTTTTCACTTTAAACCTTTATTTTCACCTTCTTTTCACTTTTTTAGCTTCATTTTTCAATTAATACCCCTAGTATAGTGCCGACAGAAATACTCATACTGGATATATGGGATGTGGACCCCATAGGGCCACAATAGACTGAGAAATAACCTCAGTGGACCATTTCTCCATAGAACAGATAACGGATACAGATAATTACTATGGAGATCAATGATCCTACCATAGCAAAGCAAGTTGCCATGACTTGCACCGCGGTACAGATATCCCTATGGCTAGCCAATTATATCATGAGCTAGTTTTTACTGCTAGACTATTTCCTAAGGGCATAATAGCATTAAATTTAATTCGTTATTCTTTTCTTTCCATACTTTTTATTTCTCTTTCAACTTAATTCCTTTGACAGTCAAAATTTTCAAACCTTTTTACACAAATTGTGAATTATCTTACCATAATTCACCTTTTGACTCCTTTTGATTCAAAATTTCACATTCTTTTAATTTCTGTGTTACTTTTCATTTTTATTCAAAATTATTTAAACTCTTTTAATGCAATTTATGTATTTGTACATTACATTATCAATATCAAACTCTTTCTTATTGAATTTTGCAATATTTAACATAAATTTCATAATTTCCTTTTTTTATATACTTTATTTTCTCATTATTTCTTTAGTCATTTATACTTGCTTTTCTTATTAGTTCAACAATTCATCACTTACATAATCAAATATTAATCTCTAAAATATTCATTTAATTTTTAAAAATTCTACAAAAATTTATACATGTATTATTTCGCTTCTAATACCTTTTAAAAACATAATTTCATCAAAATACCTAATATACACATTGTTTCCCTTAAGAGTTCAATTCGGCCACCAATGGAACTCTAGCATATGTTCATTTAAAAATTCATTTAAGCATTCTAATATACATAATTAAAGTCTAATTGCATTAATATAACATCAATTTAAATTTTACACATATATATCAAAATTTTCCCTAATTACATAAAGGAAAATTCATGGGAAACTTAAGGAAATAGTAGGATCTATTGGTCACTAACCTTTTCTCCTAGCTTTGGCTTGCCTAAGCCTCCTTTTCCTTACCTTTATTCTTGGAAGCTTGAAGATCTTCTTTATTTCCTACCATGGCCGAAAATTCCACCATGAGAAACCTTATTTTTTGACTTTATTTGCTCAAAATAACTACATAAATGAGCTCTAAACACCCTACTATACCTTTAGCTGCCTTAAAACCAAATTAAAATCAAGGTTTTCACATACCTCAAATTTACACCTCAATCTTTTTCCTTGAAAAATTCTTGCTTTAAGCCTTTAAATTAGAAGTTTAAGGCTGGATTACTCATCTAGGGAGATGGAATTAGGGTTAAGATGCTTGAATTCCAAGAGAAATTAAGTAAGATTTGAAGAAATTTGAGAGATAGGGAAAGGGAGAGTGTCTCGGCCAAGAAGGAGATGAAGAAGGAGCTGGAATTTGCTGGAAATCTGTAGACTCCTCTCCCTTTTATACTTCTTCAATTGGGCCAAAGGTTGGGCCTAAATCCAATAGGCCTAACCTAATTACTTAAGGCCCAATAACCACTTTTCAAAGGCCCAACAAGAAATCTCCCACTTTCTCACTCCAAATCACTTCAATTTTGATTCCATCATTCTTAAAACATCAAAAATAGGTTGTATACAAATTTTTAGCTCAATCGGAGTTCGTTTTCGATCCGATTCGACAACTGTCGAAATCGTCGAAAAATTCATTTCTTTATACCAAAATATTCTACATGAAATTTCATGAAGAACTGCAAAATCTGACAATTTTTAGAGTTCGTTTATTATTTTTAATTGTTTATATAAAATCAAGTCACATTCTCTACCAGGAAAATTGACTCGCTACCTTTTTCGTATTTTTAACATTTGGAGGCCTATTTGACCCCAATTTCACTTCAAATTTCAACTCCGGACTCACCATAACCAATACTTTCCGATGGTTAAATAAAACCTACTGAGGTAAGGTATGAGGCCACTTGAAAGCTGATTTAGAGAGATTTACATATGGCAATGCTAATATGAACCGTTTTGCTAAAATGTGTATATATATATATATATATATATATATATATATATATATATATATATATATATATATATATATATATATATATATATATATTCTCCAATTACCTAACCATGCCATATACAATATATTGGTGGCTTTAGATGACTCATAACTTAATTCAATCTACTCCCTCTTATAAAGACATTCATGCCATTCAAATTCCGAAAATATATCATCTTATAGTCATACCTTTCTATCTATATCTTTCTAAAATTTAGCATTGGGAAGACTTCACAACCCTATTAATTCATCAATAATCAAATAGCATACTAACCACCACTTTAGTATACAATCATCATCAACATTACTCATTACTAGCTTAATTCACCCCAATTATGTGAATCTCTTCATAAGTGTATAGGCTATACAATACTGTATTCATGATTTATGAGTGATTTATTGTTTAGGTTTGATTGAAAATTATTTCATCATGTGCGGGTGGAAGATGAAGGAGTTTGAGATACGACCGACTTTCGAGATGAAAAATTGATCCTGACATAATCGAGATAATATCGGAACAGAAAATAATTTATATGGGATTAGTTTCACATTGGATTTTCCCTTAATTAGGAAATTTACTATTTATGAATATATTAATATAGACAATTATATATTAATTTTATAACTGACATATTTAATATAGAATTATTTTCTTATTAATTAAATTGAAATTATCAATTTAATTCTCATCAATTAAGGCAATTAAATATTCCTTAATTTGATCTCTATATAAATGGCTTAGATTTCTAAAGAAGTTAGTGAAGAATATCTCATATACCGAATTGCTATCGATTTTTCTCCATGCTCGATTTCTCTTTGTTTGTGGGACTTTTGGTTCGTGAATCTATGATTTCATCTCGTAGTTCGTGACACATGAATAAAAAGCTTGTTGGTAACGTGAAATATACGATTTTTGCCTCAAAGATCCGTGCTTCAAGAGGTATTTATATTTATTTCTCATAATATATCGTGATATATTTTCTAACAATTATATATAAAAAAAAAAATCATCGAGTCATATAAATGAGAAGGAAAAATATTATCAGTATTAGTGTTCAAACCCTAAATTACCATTGAAGCTTAAAATATGAATTAGCGAGAGAAAATGCTTGAGAAGTAAATGAAATATTCTCTGTATATTATAATCATCTTGCATCAATGTATATATATGCAAACTATTAAACTAATTAATAAAGACAAAAGACTGCTCATCTAACTAATGAATAAATAAAATGGCGACTTCTTCAGCCCCCTTCAATTTGATTCCAACCATGATTTTTTTTTTTTTTTAGTCTAAACGAGAAATTTCCCTTGCATGTGCATAAAGATTAGGATCCTAAAAAGTGCTTCTGGCATAATAAGATAACTGCGATCAAAGGAGTTATAAGTATTAATTTAATTTAATTTTTTACGATTCGTCAATTTTTCTGTCTCATAAAATATCTCTAACATTTTAAATTTTGCAAGTAAAATTACTTTAAATGAAAAACTATAAATCTAGTATTACGCATTTCACATATCATGTTATGTAATACTCTATGTTAGTGTGGCTTGCCAGATCCTTATTGCGACAATATATATATATATATATATATATATATATATATATATATATATATATATATATATATATATATATATATATATTACCAAATTGATTTTGGATGTAATTGTAATAATTGAAGTATTTTATACAACGGTTTCTTAGTGATGGGATAAACTCCAAATTTTCCTTTTAACTTTATAAAAAGATATATATTTCCTCCTTAATTTTTCTTTGATTATTTAATTAAAAGAACTGCCCCTGCCATTAAAACTGTTAGGTAATATATGTTTTTTTAATGGAATGCTAACTCAACTAATTAACTCTAGCTGAGCTTTATCTATTTGGTTCATATCTATTCCTAAACTTTTAAACAAGTTAAATATTTGCCCCTTAAATTTTATTTTGTTAAAAGGACACCTTTTGACATAAAAAAAAATGATGGGATAAATGTGTACTTTTTTGAATAATTAAATGGCAAATTAATTTGGCCTTTATGTTTGGAGAGCCTTTCTATTAAATGCATTTGGACTTCATTTGTTTTTAAATGAAAGTAGGCTTAATGCATCATATTATTTTAAAACTTAATAGAGAAGAATATCATCAATAAGTCAAATATTATGATCTTCAGAGTCTTGAGATGTCCCTTTCGGTGCCCCCTTGGGAGCAAAATGGGACAAATATCTGTTGTCATCCATTGTTCCATGTGGACCCGACAATTAGAGTGATTTTGAATTAAAATTTTACGACTCATAGAGATCGAATCAAAACTTGTCTTATTAGTTCTATGAAAATAAATTTATTACCTTTCATATTTAATGCTAAAAAAACAACACCTTGTAAACTGAAACTGAAAATAAAATCAATGCTAAACAAACCAAGCTAATTTTAGATGTTATCATCATTATTATTAATTTTGTTTTTTTATAAAAAAATAAAAAGTGAAAACTCAAATTCTACCATTATCTACTACTCGGATGTTCCTTCGAAGACTTTTATCATTATTAAAGGTCTTTCTTTATTGTTTATGTTAATAATATTTTATTAATTTGCTATAAAGTTGGTATGATAGATGAATTGAATTAGGAGTTGTACAAGATAACATGTGATAAATCTGCCATAAAAGATATGGCCAAATTATTTTATGCTTTGAGAAATATTTTCCACAAAGCCAGCTGGTAGGGCTGTTCATAAATTGGATTGGATAAAAAAAAAAAAAAAATCCAACCCAAACCAATATACATGATTTGAGATGGTTTGGAGTTATAATTTATAATGGTTTGAGATGGTTTTAAAATGGTTTGAAACAATTTGAAGTAAATTAACGATTGTATTCATTAATTTTTTTTTAATTTAATTTATAAAATAAAATAATAATTACATTAAATTATAAATTACACTAAATTTAAAATATATATAATATAAATTTAAAACTTAAATATAATATTATAAGTCAAATGTCCAAAAAAATAATGGAACAATAATAGATATTTACTTAATCAATTATAAGATATGATGAAATATATTTATCTCAATAATGCTGACAGGTGCTAATGCCTTTGGATTTCGATCAAGCCCTGTTTAAAAAATGTTCGAGATATAAAATGTCAAATTTCGAGGAAATAAAAATAACATCAACCAAAATATAGCTAAATAAGATCAGGCTTAACTCAAACAGCAAAATGTAGCTAAATAAGATCAGGATAAAAAAAAAAATTATTATCACATCATAATATAATTTACAAATTTCTATTCCAAAATAAAATATTGATTTCATATGTTCTATATTAAAACTCGCGTGACTAGAATAATTTTTTTTATTTGCGACTAGCGACTAAAATTTCATTGTTAAATTTTCTGGAACTAATTTTATGAATAAAAAATTTTAAAAAAATAGCTATTCTACTGTTGTCGCTAATCCATCACAAAACATGTCGCCAAAAATTTTTGCCAATATTTAGCTACTGTTTGTTTATTTCCGTCACTATTTTATTGGAAAAAATGAAAAGTAATCTTTCCACGACAGTTTGAAAACTGTCGCGAAATCATAGCAAATATGCAACGGAAATTAAGCCGTCGCTAATTTTAATCGCGAATATACAATTTTTTTTTTTTGTAGTGTACCAACACATCCATATCCAAGTCAACTACCTTTCCCTTTAATTAGCAGCTCAAATGGCATCAATCCTTGTGCACAGAACACGATAGCTCAAGTTACGTCCTAGCAAATGAGCAACTATGGACTTTTTCCAAGGTTTTGCAAGTTGGGCTTCTAGTTTCTCGGAAACATTCACTACCAAAAGACTATCCTCTATTGTCATCGAAAAATCTTCATCTCCGCCATTCAAGTTTTTAGTTTCTGCATTAAAGTCCTCATATTCATTCTCTTCATTCCAATCTGATTCAAAATCAAATTCTTCAGTATTTGCGTCTAGAAGTGCAAAATGGATATGAGACCCAATGCGCTTCTTGGTTTTGGCAAATGATATCCTTGAAGGAAAGCATAGCGAATTTGCTACCCATATTGTCCATCTCCAAATTCTCCTAGTCATTCTCTTTCAATTTCCTTCTTGTATGACCGTCCGACAGCGACGGTGGGGCAAATTTCCTAATTGCTGATGGGACCTTACACTAAGCTAGGGTTTCAGGCATAATAGTCTGCAAGCTACTCAGTTTAAAGCATCCCATATTATTAATTAGTCACTTAGTTTAGAAGAATATTTTTATCCAAGCTAAATTCTTACTTTATAAAACTAAGGAAAGATTAAATTTTTTCGACTTTATCTTTTACCATTTAGGGAGAGAAAAAGTGGAAAATTGGAGCATTTGAATTGAAAAAGACAATTGTGTTACATAATTAAGATAATTTAATCATGATCTTATTTCATGTGCAAATGGTTAAAGTGGCTATTACCACGTAACGGATAATGCAGTAATTAAGAAGTAATTAACAAGATTAAATTTGAGATTTTTTCTATATAGCTCAAAATAATTAAGCATCCTAAATGTATCGTGAGACTAGAAAATATAATTCAACGAATTAATAAAAATTGTCTAGAGATTGTTTTTCAGGATTACTGGTGTGAAACATCTCATTAGAATATTGCTAATCATGTGATTTGAAAATGAGAAGATTTGTTCCCCCGACAATTGTTCCTTACTTTTCAAGATGCTTGCATGCCAATTAAGTTTATTTTGCACGATTCCACTACATTCTCAAATTCAGAAATTATATTCTCATATATATATATATATAAACAAAATATTTTTTTTGACGTATAAACAAAATATTTAAGTACACATTAATTTTATAAATGACATATTATATATCTAGATTTTAGTGATAATTTATCACCTATCTAAATTTTGCAGTGGTCATACAGCATCTCAGATTGTGACAAAAATCTGCCTATTACATACACTTCCAATTTAATAATATGTGAAAAAGAGTTTACTAGTAGCAAAATTAAGTAATTAATTAATGTGTTTAATAGTTTATTATTAAAATATATATGTCAAACTGAAATTTATTTTGAAGTTCAGGTTTGCAGTGATATATCAAGTTTAATGAAAAATCTCATTTGAGAAGGATTTAAGTGGGATGATAGATATATTTTGTCAGGATCAAAGGGTAATGTGTCTATATAGTTAAGTTTAAGCTGTGACAACAGGTTATTTTATTATTTTTAATTTTAAATATGTAAAATGTTATTTGTAAAATTAAGGTGTCTAATCAAATACTGTTATCAATTTTTGATGCGCTTTCATATATTATGCACTATACTATATACTACACCATATGCATAACATGACACCTCATCCAAACACGGTGTTATTAGAGAAATAGTTTTCCTTTTGTTTATTATTTGCTTCCTCTATAAATAGAAAGCTTAAGAGTGGCTGTGTTTTGCTGACTCCTCTTGCTAAAAGAAGAAATTATACCGAAAAAACAAAAACAAAAGTGTGGGGGTGAAGATGGTGCCTCATGGGTTCAGATTCAATCCAACGGACGAGGAGCTAATTGAAATATTAGACAGGAAAGCTTCTGGTCAAGAAATGCCTCTCAATTTCATTATGCAGCTCAACATCTATGAGCATGAGCCTCAGAATCTTGAATGTATTCTAAATTTTCTCTTATTTTCATTTTATTATCGTTGAATTTAAAAGTAATTACTGCATTCATATATATATATATATATATATATATATATATAATTATTGCAGGGAATGAGAGTAATAATGTAGGAAAAGAAGAGAGGTACTACTATTGCAAAAAAGAAAATGATTCAAGAGAAGTAGAAGGCAAAGGATGGTGGAAAGCAACAAGCCATGTCAAGAAAATCTTTGTTAATCAAAATCTTGTCGGATTCAAAAGGCCCTTAACTTTCCACAAATATAAAGACTCTCGTAGAAACCGCAGCAATGCCATCAAGACCAATTGGATCATGCATGAGTTTAGCCTTCATTCCACTACTACGGTACCATTTTTCTTTTCTTTTTCCTGGAGTTCAAAAAATTTCATGGTTAATTTTCACATAAATAATATATATGTGTGTGTGTATTACAACCTTTGAAACCTAACAAAAAAACTTAGTTATATAATAACCAATAACATTTTGCCCTTGCTTGGACATGGGTAGCCAGTAACAGAATATCATCATCCTTGAATAACATAGTATATATGATATTCATTCATCGGGTTGACCTATGATAAGATTTGATATAAAAATTTTAAGTTGATTATTGATCGGTTATTGTAATAATAATTAATTGTTAATTAGGAATGGAGACTTTGCAAGATAAAACACAAGGGAAGGCCAAGTATGCAGGAAGAGTTGGAGAATATTAGGCAACGTTTCTCATCATCAACCAATCCCTTTGAAGCTGGTACTTCAACAAATAATGCAGAGTCTGATTGTAGTGGTGAACCTTTGACTGCTGCGAATTCAACATTATTGCCAACTGACAGTTGGAGCATGGACCAACACCTTAATCCACAGCCTTCTTATGATGTACTAGCAATCACGGATGCTAATTTCTATGTCAGTGAGCAATACTTTGAAGAACAACTTCCCAACATTTGGTCATGGCAGGATTAATTACACTTAATCCTCCATTTAGTTTATATGTATGAATAAAGGTTATATTTGTATATATGTTTGGTGTTAGACATCCACTGTTCACATGTTTTCTTATGGGAGTAGAGTATGGCTTTAGCTATCTGTGTACTCAATAATGGAATAAGGTTATATAATTAGATATTCCTTAATTTGGCCATATCGTGTTCAATTTTTACTGCATAATATTGGTTTAGTTCAAATATAAATCATCAAATTATAAATTAGTTCTTTTTCTAATTGTATTTAGACAATTAAACAAGAACATATATAGGATTTATTTTGGTATATTCACGGTGGCGAGTCCTCTAATGAAGGGAGGCTTTGCAATATTTAAAAATATTCCTTAATATTTGAATATCAGACAAGTAACTAAGGTGAATGAAAGTTTACCCAGTAATGTCGGGAACAGAGGGAACATGTTCCATATTTTCGAATCTGAGTTCCAAAACATGGAACATTTATGTTCTAAAATGCAGAAAGTAACCATCCAAAATTTTTGCTGTGCAAAAGGATTCCTAATAGGCTTAGAATTTCTATTCGGTAAGTAGTTGACATGTGTAATTAATTTTTTTTATAAGAAGTACGAGTCTTTGACACATAATCTGATTTTATTTTAGTAGATATTTATTATAAAGGGAAATAAATATTTTATTGGAAATATAAGCCTCCTCCGATATTACATATCAAGAAAAGTCAAATACAATGTATTGATATCCGTAACACTTATCGGTTCATTACCTACCATTCCATCTCATCTGAATTTTTTTTTTTTTTTTTGAAGTGATGAGACTATAATTCTTTAAAGATTACAAATATTCCACAGTGCATTTTTGGAAGTCAACGAAGTCAATAGATAACAAGTTTGAAGTTGGATAAGTGTATTAGGATTCTTCCATTCACACCGATTAGTTAGGCTCAAGAAAGAATCCAAAAGCACAGAGATTGTGGTGAAGGAATAAAATCTTAAGCAGATCATCAAATCATTTTATTTCAAATCCAATTTAATGTTAACAAATAGTACCTTAGTTCTTACTTTCCATTTCAATTATTGATATGTCATTTTCTTTGTTTTCTTTTTTTATCACAAATTTAAGAGTTAAAATCATTAAAAATCTATATGGGGTCTACTAATTCAATAATATTTTAATTTTTAGATTCAGTTTGTACCCTTTTCACTTTTAAGATCTTAACATTTTATCAAATATTAATTCCGGTCCAATTAGGGGTTACAAAAATAAAACAAAATGATTGATGCAAAATAATTCAAAATCAATTAGAATTTTATGGTCACCCAGTCCATCAGTTTAAATTTAAATTTATACTCTAAATATTATTACATTTTATTTTTGTAATGTTTACTGTTTTAATTTATGAGTTGCAGTTAACTTTTGTGTAACGGTTAACCGATTATTATATATACATATTTATTTTTAAAGTTAAAAAAATTATATATTTTTCTCTCTAAAATAAATATAATCTTTTCATATTAAGTATATTTTTTTTTATTTTCAAAAAACAAATTAAATAATATTTTATATGAAATGAATTTTTTTTTAATATTTTAATATCTACTGAGAATTTCAATTATATGCTGACTTATAATATGATTGGATAAAGACTTATAAGTCTTTACGCATTTCTAAAAATTATAATTTTGTGCTCTAATAATTATTTATAGTTTAGTTAATTTGTATATTTTATTTTGGATTTTGAATTATACTTTGTATAATTAAAATGACATTAATTTGTCAAATTTTGTTAGTTAATTTATATGCATAAAATTTTAGTTGGTTTAAGAACCGGAAGTTGTGGTTAATTGAACTACAAAAATCGAAATAGTTGAATGATTTAAAAAATATATTATGGTTAGTGATTTTTAAAAATTAATACTAATAGATTGATTAATAAATTTTTTAACAAATCAAGAAATTAGTCTATGCACAACCCTAAATTCAATCCCTTGTATAAAAAAAAAAAAAAACATCATTATTTTTTTCTCTATCAAGAATCCATTTTAGATAGATTTTCTATGATTCTGTATCCTTTTTGATATTTGCGAAATCTTTCTGATGGTGAAAAGATGCAAGTAAGGTTATTCATTCAAACAAATAAATGTCTGATTTCAATTATATCTTTGACAAAAATAAAAATATGGATGATGTATATGATCGCCACAATCTAATTGATATATATATATATATATATATATATATATATATATATATATATATATATATATATATTAAAAAAAGCCATTGAATTTTTTTTAGATAGCAATTGATAGTTATAATTTAAGGTTGTTCAATAACAGAATAAGCCATTTAATCCAATTCTAATAAACTCATGTAAACTTAGGCCTTGCTTAAAAAGAATGAATTCCATAAAATTTTATGGAATTCATTTGTAATTCCAAATATTTATGCTTGGAATGCAAAAAAAAAAAAAATAGAAATTGAATTTCATGAATTAAATTCTATGAAATTCGTTATACTTTCACCAAATTTCATCAAAATAGATGAAATTTGTAAATAAATTCTTTATTTTTAAGGAGCCAAGTATTAAAAGACTATAATACCCTTATTATATATATATATATATATATATATATATATATATATATATATATATATATATATATATATATATATATATATATATATATATATATATATATATTCTGTGTTTTTAACGTGTCTTTCATGTTGCTTCCTCAATTTTTCAATTAAATCTGTATTTTGAGCGATTGTTACTCTACTATTTCTTAATTTTTCAATTAAATTTATCTGGTCAGTATTTTTTATATTTTGTAAATTGAATTTTTCGTATAAAATTAGAAAATCCTAATTTAATAAATTTGTTCATATTGATTAATTTATTATTTAATTAATCATGAATTGGAATAGTTAGTGCTTTATTTGGTATAATTTTTATAGACATTATTAGCTTTTTTATACATACTGAATTGATTTTAAGGATATTTAAGTAAATAAATTAGAAATGAATTTTTTACTCATTTATTTCAAGTATAAAATTAAGGAATTTATTCTCAATTCTATACATTAATTATTTTATTTCAAACATAAGAATTAATTTACAAATGAATTCCACAATTATAATTCATTTATTCCAAGCAAGGCCTTAAATTCAACTGAATTATGATAATTCATAAACCATTTATTAAAATTAGAGTGTTATTTGAATGAGTAACGGATTATAATATAACCATATAAAATAAAAAAAACCATATAAAATAAAAAATAAAGACTTAAATTTACCATTAAAATATTAAAAATATTACATATTTATTTTTTAAAATATATTTTGAGCCAAAATTATCCCTCGTATATTGAAAATGGTATATTATTATTACATAATTGTCTCAAATTGCCTACTATAAGTACTAAAACTCTAAATAAACAAATGAAAATATACATGACAGATTGATTAAAGTCACAAAAATTTATCATATGTACACTATAAATTGATAAATATATTTTAACTCAGAAAATGAAGGTTAAATTTTCTTATTATAAGAAATTTTTCGTCAGTTTACTTGAAATCCGGTTATTTTGATAAACTTACCATTATACATTTTAACCTTTTTTCTTAATATTAAAATAAGATGCCAATTTATAGTAAATGTGACAACTGACAAGTTTGTATTGCTCAAATTAGCCCGCCGTTTGCGTTTCCATTTACTTGCTGAAAATTAGTTATGTTTTATGCAAATTTGAGCTAATTAAGTACTTCCTCTATTTTTTCCTCTATTTTTTTATCTTTTATTTTTGAATAAAATCTAAATTTTATTTATTTTTCACTTTTAAACTTTCAATATAATTTAATTTGCTTTTTTAATTTATTTTTTAATAAAGTTAAAACCAATCAGATTTGATAATTTAATTTTAATCACGTAATTTAATACTAACTTTAAATTTATTTATTATTTTTTAATTTTAATAAAAATAATAAAATTGATTGATAAAAAAGAAAGAATGGAGTAATAAGGAAGGCAAATGTGTACCATAACTTCTAACGTTACCAATAGCTTTGAACTTATCCAATTAGTCAAATCTTTGATTAAATAATAAGACATGTTTTTCATATTTGACATGCCAAACTCTAAATGCCAAATATTATATTTAAATTTAATTTATTTCTATCTACTTCCGCTAAAGATTAATTAGTACCCTAGGATTAGTATAAAAGAAATATAAATAAAATAATAAAAAATAAATTAATATGACTTAGAGAGAGTAATAAATCATTAAAAAATAAACTCAAAAAAGTAAGAATAGATTAAAAAATGAATTATGAGTTGAGTATCATAGAATGTACATTGGCTTAAGCATGTATTTATAGGACACAAATGATAACTATCTTTCAAAGTTTATAATCATTAAGCCTCTACTATATATTATTATTTTATACTTATATTTAAAAATTATAATTATAAATTTAAGTTGTTAATAATATTATTATTAAAAATACATAGTTTTTTTTATAATTAAACTTCTTATCTAATTAAAAAATATTATTGGAAAATAGTCTATAAATTATCGCTAAAATTATAGCAATATTTTGATTTTGAAGTGAGAAAAAATAAATAATTTTTTAGTAAGGGAGTCTATTAAAGTGTCTACAAAACTACAAATTAGCCATTAAGCATAACGTAATATGAGAATAAGAATTTTCAAATTTTCTTATAAGTTATTATATATATATATATACACACACACACACACACACAGATTTGTTGAAAAAAAAAAGACTCGAGTCAAAGCTGGATTCTCTTTTGTTTTTCTTTGTGATAATTCATTTGGTTTAATGTTCTATTAATAGTAAAATTCTATCAACATTAAAATAAATATTTTTTTTTTGAAATAAAAACCAACTTCATTAAGAAGACTCGGCCAATAATCCAAGTAAAATCCCGAGTAACAAGATCCAACACAGAATAAGCGGCCCAAGCAAGATCACGAGCCACCTCATTCGCAAATCTTTTGACATAACCAAAGAGAATATTGGAAGATAAAGCACTTAAGAACTTACAATCATTAATAATACAAGCAAAGTTAGCTCGATTGCAAGAAGTACTTAATACAATCAAAATAAGTACATATAAATAATAAAATAGAGCAATTGTGTATTTAGTAATTGAAAATTAAGGAAAATTCTTGAAATTAACTAAACCCTATATTATTTCTTTTAAAAAAATCACTATATTATCATTTCGTAAAAAGACATCAATTAATTATGTGTAAATCCACCATAAAAGAACAAATATAATCAATTGCAAACTTGATAGCAAAACACAAATAAATTTAAATTAATTATAAAATACAAAAATACCTAAAAGTGCTCTCGATATTTATTATTTATATGGAAAGTTACCTATACCATTGTAATTACCGTTGAAAAAAAAAACTAACTTAAAAAAGAGAAAAAGAAAGTAACAAAAAACAACGAAATTAATGATAATATTGAAATAAAAACTAAATAATAATAGCCATGAAGTTATGCATCAAATAATAAATCCACCCTACAAAACATATATAAACTGTTGGAGATCTTATTATATCGGAAAAAAATTTATATTTACCTCTTGTAATATACTAAACTAGAATAGCGGAAAAAATTATCTATTTTACATCAATACAAAACTCTTATTTACTACCAACCGCTTAATCTAATTTTTCATTCCTTATTTATAGTATCTTTATACTTATAAATAGGAAGCTAATCAAAATAAATATACGCATATCTTTTCTAAACGGAAAACTAGTAAAAAAGATACATATAAATAGAAATTTGATCCAATCAGATTTGACATGTAATTGTTTCTATATCTAGTCAGATTTGATTTGATATCGATTACTTTCCATATCTAGAGTTATGGATATATTCAAACTCTATCATCTTTCATTCACACATTACGGAACGATTTTCAATCATAATCTCTAGTCATACAGGCATATAGGATCATCAACAATAGATGGAAATAAAATCTTATCTATTATGAAACAACTAATCTTTACAAGTTAAATAAACCTTTGTCTAATCTTGAACCCTAAAAGTGGGCTTTTGAGAGCAAATCAAATGCCTTTGAGATATGGCATGATCATGTCGGCATGTCATTCCCATCTTTCATACAGTAAACCTAAATAGAAAGTCCAACTTACCTAAATAAGCAAACCTAAAATAACAGGCTCAACTTACCCTAAGCCAACCCATTCGAAATTCTAAACAAATGCATAAAGGCTGATTGATAGCAAAAGTTGGATGCATGCAAGGTGTAACCCTCTGAGATTGAACTAAGATCTATGTTTTTGTATGACATATCTAGTTATGATTACTATTGTTGCATATGATGCATGTAGATAGGAATACATGTATAATCTAGAAATAAGCATATGATTAACCTATCAAAAGAAGCTTATGGCATGCATAGGGACATATGCTAGAGTGGGCATATGAAAGAAATCATAAATTAGGCATTGGAAATGTAAATGATTGATAAGACTAGCTTACAAAAATGACATTAGGGGTAAAATGATAATTATAACAAAAGATGGAATTCTAGAGATTAAAATGTAACTTTGAAAAAAATTATGACCACTAGGGGTAAAAATGGAAATTTCACCCTAAAATAAAAATAAAAATAAAATTGAGAATTTGATGTAATAATAATGAATTAGTGATAACTAAATATGTAATTAATTAAGAAAAAAAATGGACTAAAAGAGTCAATAAGTGAAAAATAATGATAAATATGTAAATTAAAAATAAATAATATGAAAATGTGATTAAATGATGAATTAATAATTGAGAAAAGAGGGCAAAATGTAAATTAATGTTAAGAATATAGTTAAAATTGGTAAAATTGTAGAAAGGATGAAAATGTAAAAAAAATAAAGTCAACAGGGATTAAAAGGTAATTTGCCACCAAATGAAGAAATTATAATGACTAAATTGTAAATTGGAGGATGAAAGTGCAATAAATAATACAAAAAGAGGCAAAAGAGTAAAACTAGTATAGTACTGGGTAAACATGTGATAAAGTAAAAGTTTAGGGACTAATTTGGGATTTTCACCAAATTATGGAATGAGTGGGTAAAAGATAAAGATAAGTAATAATAGGGATTAAATGTTAGTTTAAGTAATCAAAAATGAAAATTTAAAATAAAATATTATATTAAGTAATAGTAGGAAAATGAACAGTAATAATAAATTATTTTATATACGATCAAATTTTGTGTAGTGTATTCACCATTAGGCAACAAAGTTAGCACGTGGTCTTGTTTGACTACATGCAGGGGACAAGTTACCAAAGATAAATTATGATTTATTTCCTATACTTTTTCTAAATTATGATTTTGCATTTCTTTACTTATTTGACTATTTTAACTTCTTTAACCACATTTTCAATGCAAATTTATAATTTCACCCCTAATTTCTCGTATAATTATATTTTTACCATTTTTAATATGTTACTAACAATTTTAAATTTATTAAATATTTTATCACATTTATGATATATTTTATAAAAATAATTTACCATTTAATTCTTATTTTTTGTATATTTACAATTTTACCCCTATAAATTGGCTCGTGGAAATTCTCAACTGGATATGCAGGATGATGACTCCAATGATGAAAATGAACTAGAAGGACCCTTGACATGATCCTACTACTCAAGATGATGGGTATGTATGTGTGAGGTGACTACTTGACGTAGCCAATGCCTCAAAAATAAATCTAAACTCATGATGCTACCACTATATATGGATCTCTATGACTAGGCATTATATCCTATGATCGTAGATTATCCACTGTACACTAAAGGCAATTATTTTTTCACCTTATGTTATATTTTCATATGATTTTACACGCTAATCACACTATGACATAAGGTTCATATGCTCATTTCATATCCATTCATGTTTATTAAACATATATTTATAATGTACATATAGCATAACAATTAAAAAGGTTGAAATCATGCCTGTAATGGCCACAAAATCGGATCAGTCGTGAATAGAACTTTTCGGCAGTGAATAGTATTTTTTGAGCCCGAAAGGACACCCGAAAGTCAAAAATATTTTATTGGACCGTTAGAAAGTAATGGTCATGGTGAGCCCGGGGTTGAAATTTGAAGTGAAATTGAGGTCAAATAAACCTGCAAAAGTCAAAAATACCGAAAATGTAGCGAGTCAATTTTTCTAGTAAAGAAGGCAACTTGATTTTACGTAAATAATTAAAAATAGTAAACGAACTTCAAATATTATCCGATTTTGCATGCCTACACGAATTTTTGTGTAGAATATTTTAGTGATGAGAATAAAATTTTTCGGTGATACTGGCAGTTGTCGAATTGGATCGATAAGTTTGAATCGGACCGATAACAGACTCTGATTGAGCCAAAAATTTACACACTACCTATTTTTGAGGTGATAAAAATGATGAAATTATTTTTGAAGTAATTTGAAGTGAGAAAGTAAGAGAAATTAAATTGGGATTTAAATGGATCTAAATGGGCCATTTAATTAAAATGGGTCAAGCCCATTCTTTGGGCCCAAACCTTGGCCCACTTAAAGAGATATAAAAGACTGAAAATTTTGAGATTTATCCCAGAAATTTTCAACTTCTTCTTCCCTCTCTATGGTGTCTAAACCACCACTTCCATCTTTTCTCCCTCAATTCTTCAATTCTTTACTTCAAATCTTTATGTAATCCCAACATAATAATGGTAATTTTATCTCTCTAGATCATATTTATAGTCTCCATCCTTTGATTAAAGCAAAGGAAGCAAGAAAAATCAAGGGTGGAAAGTGAAGATATCAAGGTAAAGTTTGATAATTTAATTGTTTTAAATTGATTTTTAAGTGTTTTCTAATAGTTTTTGGGGCCTAGAACTCATTTTTGATGTTAATTTCAGCAAACGAAATTGTTCTCATAGGATTTTCTTTGAGGAAAATTTCGGCCCCTTTTGAGATTCTTTGAGAAAGGGTGATTTTCATTGGTTCAAGTAAGAAAAATGAAGTTTAAGGAAGGTTAAGCATGAAAAAAATATAAGTGACTACAAAATCCTTTAATTTCTCTTTTATTATGAATTTTTTCTCAATTATGTAATTAAGGTAAAAATATTTAAAGTGGTTAATTGATGCAATTATGTTAGGATAATTGCAATTGGACTAGAGAAAGGATGAATGAAAAGAGAAAATGAAAGAAATAAAAATTTTAGGAAGAAATTTAATAGTGGCCGAAATTTATGGCAAGGGAAAATGGTAAAATTTGCATATAAATAAAATATGTTAGCTTAAAATAATAGTAGACTTGATAATTAATGTCTATGAATTTTTAGAGAATATTTGGAATTTATTTGAAAATTTTTAAGACTATGTATATTGTATGAATATAGTAAAAGTTGTGAATTATAATGAATTAAGTGATTATTTTAATGAAAAATGACAATAAATAATAGATAATGCATAAATAAATTTTATGAGAATTTATTGAAATTATTATAATTTTATTGGAATATAAATGTGAATATGTATAGAAAAAAGTAGTGAAATGGAAGTGAATAATTGTATAAAAATGTAAAGGAAAGTGAATTAATATGAAATTAATTCACAGTTAACGGCAAAGAAATAAAAAGTCAACCGATGAACTTTTTGAATTAATTAGTAAAATATGAAGTGATAAAAAATAATAAATTATTGGTAAATAATTCATAAAATGAGTGAAAATGATGAAAATTATAAAATAATGTGTACACGATTTTTTTTGGAATTTATATGCTTTACTAGAATATTTTTGAAATAAATTATTGATTATGTTTAACTAAAATATTGAATTATTAAGAAATAATTCAATAAATAAATATGTAATTATAAACGAATGTGAAGTAAATTATTTCATTATAAAAAGAATTGAAAAGGTCAAATTATGCATTTTCGAAGCATAAAATAATGAATTATACCAATAGAATTCATAATTGTGTAAAAAATTGTAAAATAAATGCATGACTAGTTTATCAAAGTCAATAAAAAGTATTAAAAGAGTGAATTATTATGAAATAATTCGCCAACGAAATAAAAATTGGCATAGTGAATGATTGAAAAGTTTGGATAGAAAAAGAAAAGGAAAAAATCGTAAAAAGTCAATCATTGAATTATTAGAGAATAATTCGCAAAGAATTACACAAAAAGAATAAAAGAAAATTGTGAATTACAATGCTATAATTCATAATTGTATAAAAGACTGAAAAGTCTAAGTGTCTGAGTGAATTATTAAAAAATAATTCACAAAAGTGACTTGAAAAGATAAAATGAAAGAAAGGAAAAAGGTTATTGAATAGTCAAAATCACTAAAAGAGTGTGTTTGATTAGAAATATAGTGTATCAAGAAATAAAAGAAAGAAATTAAATATTTTTAAATGTTAAAAATTATTGCAAATATAATTGATTATTTTGCCCTTAGCGATAAGCAGGTGATGATATTCTTGTTTAGGATATAATTGGCTAACCATAGGGATACCTCTGTATTGCGATGCAAGTCATGGCGACTTGCTTTGCTATGGGTAGGATCTTTGATCTCCATGGCTTCAGTGTTTTCAGTGAAAGTGAAAGTAAAATATTTTTCGAGAAATGGTTTCTTGGGAATCACTTCTCTCTCTGTGGGACCTTTGGGTCCAATCTCGAGTATTCTTTTTGAGAATCCTATTATATTGTACTAGGGGCGATTGTAATGAATAAATCGATATTGTTTAAATGATTTGAATATTAAAAGTTATAAGCGAAAAATAATTTGTTTGGAAGAAAATACAAAGTTGAAATAAATCTGTAAAGTTTTTCGAAAAGTGTGATTAATAAGAAAAAGAAAAAGAAAGGTTTTATAAGAATAAAATAATAAATGAAGATTAAGTTAAGCTTTTATAATGAAAAAAGATTTAAAATGTATTTTATTTTACATGAAAAAATAAATTAAATTAGTTGGTATTTCATGTACCAATTATTATTGTGAAAAGTGACAAGTTGAAAAATAATATTAATTTCCTATTTTAAGTTAAAAAGTGTTGAGAATGACATTAAGTGAAATTTGATGTTTAAGTAATGTATTTCTAAAAAAAAAGTCAAATGAAAAGTAAAACGATAAAAAGGTATATAATTATTTAATGAGGAAAAAGTAAAAGATATAATTCCTAAACAAAAATTTGAACATAGGTAAATGTGTAAAGAAGGAAATAGAGATTTGATTGCAAAGTATCCTAAAATAATTGTATCAATTTGCAATAAAACTTTAAAGCCTTTAAATAGTAATGTATTTATTAGTTAAAAGTTAAAGCAAAATAAAAGAATAAATAGTATGGATGAGCATGGACCGGTTAACCGGTCCATTAGCAAAAAAATTAACCAATCCATTAATATCGATTTTTTAAAATCACTAACCATTAACCAGTTCGTTGCATTCGGTTAACCAGTCCATCGAATTCGATTTTTCGGTTTGGTTAATCAATATTTTTCGGTTAACCATTAAAATTTATAACATAAAATTATTAAAAAAATTAGACAAAGTTTAATTCAATTTCAAATGTGCAAAGTAATTTAATATAAAAATTACGAAACAAACATAATTTACTAGTCAAAATTTATGTTATATAGATTAATAGCTGATATTATAAAATAAATTTGATATTTGTTGAAAATTAGAATATGTTTGATTTTAAGTTAAATAAAATTTTAAATAATATTAAATGTTATGACATAAACTCTAAAATATAAGAAAATATAATTACATGCTATTAAATAAAATATGAACACCAATATTTGATAAAAAAATAATATATATAAAAGTTAATTGGATACTATATATAAATATTACTATATAACTAAAGAGAATGATATAATATAAATTTAGTTTAATATAAAAAATAATATATATAAAAGTTAATCGTATACTATATATAAATATTACTATATAATTAAAGAGAATGACATAATATAAATTAAGGTATAAAATCAAAAATATAAAAATTAAAAATCGTAATCGAGTCCATAAAATCGGTTAACCATAAAAATCGGTTCGATTTCGGATCGATTTTACGGTTAACTATATTTTCGATTTTTTTTGCTCATCCCTAATAAATAGCAAAAAGTGTAAATATTAGTACATATTGGATAATTGAACAATAAATCGAGGAATAAAATAGTCTAATTTGGTAGCATTAAAAACGGGAGTACTAATATATATTACTAAATGAAATGATAATTATATCGCTGTGAATAAAAAGATAAAACGAAAATTAAGTAAAAGTAAAAGCTACAGTAAAGAATAAGCGTAATAGTAAAGGGAAATTTACAGTTGATTCACCTAAGAAGGTAGTGTAAAGTAACGATTGAAAGATTAAAAATCAAAGAACAATAATTACCGAAATATAAGTTCATAATGAAATTAATGTTGACTGAAGTAAAAGAAAGTGTTTAATGAAATAAGTATAAGAGTAGCATAATCTGTGTAATTATACTTTTTTTTGGGAAATTCTTGGATTAGTAGTCACCACTGGGCATATCTAGTACTCAGCACGTAGTGCTTACTGTGTACAGGTTATGAAGTGTTGCGGGAGCATTGTACATGGTGGAGCCAGATCGGAAGAGAAGAATTAGTACTAGATTAAGTTGTATTTTGGCATGTATATACTTAGACCATTAAAGTAAAAAAAATTGAACTATATTTTGATTGTATTTATGATTATTGATGGATGAGTGTTTGGTGTAAGTTTTTGGCGTGAAGTTATTTTGTATATGTTTTAATTGTTTACAAGATTATCGATTAATTCAAAAATTAATGTAAAAGTATTTAAAGTGTATTGAATTGATCGGCAAAAAAAAATTTACCGTTTCCGGCTAAGTTTCGCTTCGGAAATGACTGTTCCGTGAAGAGTGTGACAATAACATTTCCCTTGCATACACCATTTGGCCTCAACATGATTTCACACATGCAATGTGATTTCTCATTTTTTCTCATGTCATATGCATTCCCAAGATCCTTTTAGGTATTTATATGTTGATACGCATTTAATTGCATTAATAGCTTTTAGTTACAGATGTGTACATCATTATGTTCACTTACACAACATTATGTCTACAAGTTATTTTAAGTTCTAAACAATTATATTATGTTCACTCATCATTATATTATGCATTTTGTGTTAAATATGCAAATAATTATCAAATTACCATATGTTACACTATAAGTCACCATTCGGCCAAGGTAGGTTTTCCCATTTTTTGATTATTTTCTTCTTCAATTCTCATTTATTTCATGTTATTACATCTTTTTATTATGATATCTCAATTTATTTCATATTTCTACTTAAGTTCATAAAGTGACATAATGTAAATTTAGGCCTAATTCAAAGAAATAAATGAAACTAAGTGTAGTTTTGCAACCACTAACATCAAAGTAGCTTGAAATCACTTATTCCTCATTTTCTTTACCTTTCTCCTATTTGCTCTTTTCTTCTCTTTGAAAAGTCCCTTTAGCCCAAAATTAAGATGGAATAAATCATGAGTTTATGCCATGAATTTTAACATATAAATGCTACTAAACAACTATACTAATGGTACTTTTATAAGTCTATATAAAAGTTGCCAATTAATTCAAATAAAAAATAAAAAATTTATCGAATTAGGGTAACTTTTTCTCATTTAAAAGTCTTAATTTTTAGACTTTTTTTGGCTTCAATTTGATTTTTGTGATGAATAAGATGTTTTTGGTGTCTATAAGTGAAATTTAGGCTTAGAATTTTATGGGGAATGGAAAGAGTAAGAAGAAAAATGGTTTAGAGCCAAAATAATGGAGGTTTGAATTTAGGGATGAAGAAGGGCGAAGATGCTGGATTTTTAGGCATGAATATAGAGGATTCTAGACCTCTCTAGGCTACTTAAGTAGACCAAATTAAAGGTCAAGATTCCTCAATTTACTATTTAATCTAATGGCTTATTTTTTAAGCCACTTATTAAGCTTTCATTGGTTTCTATACTTCTTTATGCAATACTAATAAATATAGTTGATCGTATCCCATTTCCTAATGACATTTATTCCCTTGAACAAATCAAAATTGACAATTAAACCCTTTAATTAATTTAACCTCTATTTTTCACCATTTTTCAAATATGAATGTTCCCCTTATTAGAATACTATAAAATTTTACCTTGCATTCAAAAACATATGTAGGAAAGTGTGTCTAAAATTTTAACTCATCCTAAGATTGTTTCAATATACTTTTAGCTCCGAAGGCAAAAATAGCTGGTCCAAGACCTAAAATTTGGAAACGATCATAAAAATTATTTTTCACTTCTAAATCAATTAACACAATTCTTTTCAAAGATGGAAGGGGAAATATCCCCATTTTTATCCAAAAATACACATGAAAAATTTTTCTTTTGTAAAATAAGCATACGGGGAACCAATGTTCCCATTTAAATTAATTTTCCATTTTATGTATGATTTATTCATTTATTTATGATACTTTTACTACTTTTCTATGCCATGCCTTTATGGCTTTCGATATACTATACTTTATAGCTTTTCAATATGCTTGAGTGCACTTTTACTTTTCCTAGTATAATAATTTATGTAAGAAGAAAGATAAAATAATTAATCCTAAAAGTTAGTTATACAATGTTAACACAAGTATGGATAAAAGTGAGGTCCCAAACTTATCTTTGGCTTTGGTTTTATAAGGTTAGAACTCATTTTTCAATGTTTTATTGGATGGTGACTTCATGATACCTATATTATGATGCCTAATAACTTTAATTGAATGTTTATTTTTGGTGTATTTTTATCTATGTTTATATCTCATTTTATGTATTTTTCATATTTGGTGTGTTAAATCTCTTTTTTTTTTGCCAAGTTGGATTAATTTGAGAATCACTAAATTTTGGTGTGCTAAATTGTGAAATTTTGACTTTTTACAGAAATTTGACTTCACACATGGCAAAAACTAATCAATCTTCGTTGTGTCTCATGCAAAATTCCTAAAGTGCACCATTTCACTAATGCATATGGTAGAGACTACCATGTGTACGGCAGCTTTCGAAAGAATCAATAAAAAAATCATCATGCATGATAGAGACTAATTGTGACACTTGATGAAGCCCATAGGCATCTAGTTTGCTTTCAAAAACCCACTTCTAGGGCTCGAGAATGAAAAAAAGGCTCATTTAACTTGTGAAGGTCGATTGCTTCGCAATGGATAGGGATTCAACCCAATTTACGATGCCTTAAGCCTAAAAAAAACATGAGATAATGTCTTGGGATATCCCTATTCCATTATTGGTGATTAACCTAAAAGGATAAAATAAATAAAAAAAAGATACAAAAAGAGTAAATAAAGAAAATTATAAAGAAAAACCATAAAAAACCAAAAAGATGAGTCACAAACTCATCCAGGAGGAAAAAAGTGAGTTACGGCCTTGAATGGTGAGTCACAACCTTAAGTGGGGTTAGTTATGGCCCTTTAAATGAGTTATAGGCCATTTTATAAGCAAGTTATAGTGAGTCAAGAGCCAGTGATGACCTTATGACTTAAAGTCATGATTCACTCTTGGCTTATCGAGTAGCTACTGGATGATGCCATAAAAAATTTTAATTCTTCTAAAGGGCATCCTAAGGTCCAAAAATGCATAAAAGGCCTCTAAATTGCATAAAATCAACTTAAATGCTTAAAACAATTAGCAAAACTACTAAAAACAAGTATTTCAAAAGATCACCATACAAGAGAATCAAGCTCTAGAGAGACAAAGTTAACACCAATTAAGCATCAAACTCACTTAAATCCATATATAAGCAGGATATTCATGCATAAAGCTTAATATTACACACATTCAAGCTCTTCAAATATTATTTACATCAAACTACTAAGGATAACATATATTACACTAGGAAAAAAACTAAAAATAGAGCATACAAGCTATACAAAAAACTCAAAATGAATACTTACAATAACAAAAGTTTTAGATCTACATATGAGCTATAAGTTTACCTTTTACATTACCTTCAGTAGAGCTACTTCAATAAATCAGTGAGTGCAGTTTACTCCTTCTTTCTACTTCTTTTATTCTTGAAAACCAGATGAAAAATTAGAGTTTTTTCTTTATGTCTCTCTCTTTAGATTTTTTATTTGTGTTTTCTAAGAATTTTGTTATTGATCATTTAAAGAAAATGATAAAATTTAAACACTTTTGGATTAGGATTATTAAAGTAGAAAATACTTTATCCTAAAAATAATCCTTTATTTTACAGGGAAAATCTACAATTTAGATGAAAAAAGCCCAGTCATAATATTGCAACCCTAGCAAGTGCACTAGATCGACAAGTAATAAAGTGGGGTATAGTTAGGACCCTCAATATCGAACCCAAGGGAAATGTGTGTGTGAAGACTGTGAAGATTAATTGTATGCTAAAGAATTCCCAATTATTTGTGTGTATGAGTTGTTTGATTTATATAATGTAACTTTAAAGCTTAAGTATGTAATGTAGAGAAATTTAAATTCAGTGTATTAAATTCTAAAAAATTAGCAAATGTAAAAATCTATAGAAATCAAGCGTTGCTCGGGTTCACTTATCCACCCCATACCCAAATGTGAATAAATTTTTACCTAAAAGTATACATGAATGAACCCGGGATAACCCTTCTTAACCCAAGCATCCCATTCCGGAGCCAGCTATTCTAGTTGCTAAACGTCCCATTCCGGAGCCAGCCCAACAACTAGCCTAAACCCGGGTCTAACATCCTAAGTTCGGTCTACCATCCCATTTTGTAGCCAGGCAACCCAAAACCCATCTATTTCACTCCCTACTCTAGTTTTAAAATCACAAATACCACACATCTAGAGTCCCATTCCGGAGCCATCCAAAATAGAAGATATTCATGATAGAAAAACTAAGCAAAATCATTCATAAACTCCAATCTATTAGGCTCAATACCCATCAAGACATATGATAAACACCATTCATCCATGGATACAAAATAACTTAATAGATCGAAAAATCAATGATAAACAAATAATTACATGTGAAATAGACCATCCATTCATGTAAAAATCAATTTGAGTTCAAGATTCACATTATGAGTAGGGGATTCAAAGATCCCCAAGCAACAAAAAGGACTACTCACAATCCATAATAAAATGAAAAGAGAAAAAGATAGAATAACCTCTGAAATTCATGGTGAAGAAAATCCAGCTGAATCTAAGCTCTTCAATCTCTTTCTCCAAAGCTTACAGGAAAAATGAGCTTCAAATATGTAGATCTATACTTGCAAACTATATATCTATATTTAATCTAAGTGTTTTTGTGTAAATCCCACTATTTTCAAGTATATCTATGTATTTATATGTGTAAAATAAACACAGAACTCAATGAAAGAAGAAAGAAAACCTAAAAACTAAAAATTACCCAAAAACTCAATATCTTCCGATTTTGCAGAAAACTCTACCTTATAAAGGTCAACATAGGTCATGGTTACTACTAAATCTGTGGTAATCGTGACCTCTAATGAAAAACCCTCTTTTGATTAAAATAGGTCACGGTTACTATGAAATCCTTAGTAACCGTGAGATGGCTCGGAGCTGAAATTCAAAATTTGGTCACGGTTACCATGAAATTCCTGGTAAGCGTGAGATAACTCTCCTCTTCATTCTGGACTGAAATTATGCCTCCCTCATGGTTACTATGAAATCCTTAGTAACCGTGAGATGCTTCTTCTTTAGCTTATGTACTGAAAACTCCATAGGTCACGGTTACCACCCTATCATGCTCAATTTCCATGCTGACTGTAACAAGCTTCAAAACTGTGCGTTTTGACAGAATACATGGGTCACGGTTACTAGGAAATTCCTGGTAACCGTGAGGTACCTAAAAATCACAAAATTCTATAAAAAACTCTCAAAATCACACAAAAGCTAGAATTAACTGAGAATCGGATAAATTATTAAATGCTAGTAAAAACAAAGCAAAAGATGCTAAAAGATCAATGAAAACTAGACTCAAATTAAACTAAAACTAAATACTGAAATTGAGTTATCAAAATACCCTACACTTAGACTTCGCTTGCCCTCAAGCAAATGAATTATCCACAATCTTGAAAAACTCAAGACTTCAATTCAGAACAGAAAAAATCAAAAGTGCCAGAACAACACTTAGCAGAAGTCACTCAAAAGAAGAACTTCATCTGAAAGACTCAAATTGATCTATATCAAACAATTTCTCGTGTGTGTGTGTGTGTGAGGCTAAAACATATTTATTTTCCTTCAAAACCAAAACTACCAGTGAATTCCAGCAATCAAGCAAACATAGAATTATGATAATTTTGTGTTTGCAACTTAGAATAGTCATAAGCCCCTCCCTTAGCACATGAACCACAAGGGTCATCTCCACTAAACAATTTAGAGCAAAACAGGATCACCAGGGCTTACATTAAGGTTGTAATGGGGATAAGGCAAAGGTTCCAAGAATTTTATAAGTTAGCAAGACAGAATTAGCCACACTATCCAGAAACACAACCCACCTAACTTTCTCAATGAACTTCTTCAAAATCCATACCCTATCATCATAAGAAGGAAAAATTGATCTTAGGACATTAGTTGGATTCTCAAAATCGTAGGAAGTAAGATAAATGACACTTCCTATAAATGCTAGGTACCTCACACTTATTTTCTGCAATCATGAATTAATTAAAATTTTTGTAGCATAACATCTGATTTTGTGTTTTTTTTGGTACCAAAAGCACTAATTGTTTGTCATCCTTGTCCTAAAATATTTAACACGTTTAAGCTCAACAATTCCTAAAATTTTATTCAACTTCCCCCTTTTTAACTAACAATCATAAATTCATCAAACCCAACATGCAAATTTCATTACCCAACCTAGAGTGGCCAATTCCAAAATGGGAACGACAAAAGCATTTAGGCTATATAGTTAATCATTAGTGCAATAAAAAAATGTAATACGCTTTTAGCATACCAATTAAGCTCAAAGGGGCTAACAATGGTTAAATTTACTAAGGGTAGGTTAAAAGTCATTTAAAAGTTGGTTACCAAAGAAGGCTGCCTGGTAGGGATGATCACGGGGCGGGGCGGGGCAGGGAATGCTCCCCCACTCCCTCCCCCGCCAGTGACGGGGTTTCCCCGCCCCACCCCCGCCACCAATGTCGGGGGAAGAATTCCCCTCGTCCCCGCCCCGCGGGGATCCTCGTCCTCCGTTTTTTTTAAATATAATATTTTATTAATAATTAAAATTAAAATATAATATTTAATAAATAAAAAATTTAAAATCAATAATAATTTAAAACTTAATAATTATAAAATTAAATTATATTTTAATTATTTATAAAATATTATATTTTAATATATATATATATTTTTTTTTTTGCGGGGCGAGGATCCCCGCAGGGGGGGATCCCATTCCCCGTTCCCG
Source organism: Excoecaria agallocha (assembly GCA_037975025.1). Taxonomy (NCBI): domain Eukaryota; kingdom Viridiplantae; phylum Streptophyta; class Magnoliopsida; order Malpighiales; family Euphorbiaceae; genus Excoecaria; species Excoecaria agallocha. Next base: position 12,114,150 of record CM075814.1, on the reverse strand, counting down.
TCCCTGATTTTAGGACGGGAAATTTTTTCCCCCGCCCCCGTCCCCGCGGGGGGAAATTTCGGGGATTCCCCACCCCGAACGGGGCGGATCCCCGCCGGGGCCGAGGAATCCCCGCCCCGTGATCATCCCTACTGCCTGGGTCATATCCTAAACCTGCCTAAATTGAATATTTGTTTCGAAGGGTGATGAGGAAGGTTCTAGCTATTCCAAAATTCCTTCACTTAATTGCTTTCACTCACTAGATTTTTATTATTATTATTAATTTTTTTTTTACAAAACTTAGCCTATTGTGCTCATTACATAAGAATATTGAATGATATATGATTAACTGAGATCAATTTAAAGAAGAAACTCTTTACTGAACAAACTACTACTCTCCGGCTATCTAGTCTTTCTAACTTATTCATGCCAAAGAAATTGAGTCTAAGTTAATTCAATTCAAGATCACATGGCAGCTCAAGCTAAAGGTAAGGTGATTAATAACTCAATGGAAAAATTTTTATTCTAACTTAAATTAAAGATTTTAGAACAAAACAATCTACTTAAAACCAGAAGGAAATGCAAAACATAAAATAAATTCACTTGAAGCAAAACAAACTCCATTAAATCAACACAAACGAACATTCATAATGCAAAATTTATAAAGAAAGACTAAACAACTGAAAAAAATTTAAAAAGAGTTGTGGTTCAAGAGTTTCACAATTTCAGCCATTTGAATCCCAACTTGTTCCTTTGAATAGATAATCTGCACAAAGCAATCTTTTCGCAGCAAAATTAACTTCCAACAATTGTTCAAATTTCCACCATATTTACACAATTCAAAATCATCAATATCAACAAAGGGAAAATATATTCTCCCACCCCACACTTCAAAACCTGCTGTCCTCAGCATGGGGCAAAAAAAAGAAACTCAAAAGAAAGAGGGGAAATGGAACTTCCTGCTCAGGGGTATGGGGGAACTTGGGAATCAAGCCAAGCATTCAAGGCAGCCAATGCTTCAATGATTTGCTGTTGTTGATGCTTGAACTCCTCTTGGTTAGCAGTGAAAATGTCCATGCGATCCATCAAAGCAGTGTATTGAGCGGAGGACAAAGTGACTGAATCGTGATTCGGGGCAGGTGGAGGATTACATAGGCTGTGCTCCAGCTTGTGCAAGTACTCTTCTCTACTGGTTAGCCTGAACCCATGCTTTGTAGTCGCATCATCGATAATTATCTTCATGTTCTTCAGCATTTAGGCATCAATATAAGCAGCTGCAAAAGGCTTTTATCTATGTCCAATAGATGCCCGAAATGCCTGGCAATCATTGTCACCCAACCACCAAAGGAGACCTTCTTCACTTTAGTAGGATTTTGTTGCATCTCCTCGAGTTTATTCCACTAATGATATGCTCCATTGATGCGGCAATGTCGCACCATACAAGAAAGTATGAGAGCCTCTGGGAGATTGATCTGCCCTGCACTCTACACATGAGACATGAAAGACATAGAGAAGAAACGGTGTAAGATTTTCAGAGCATGATCCCGCAGTAAATGGGATTTAGTGGTACCGGCCACATAAGGGCCTCCAATCAACGGGTCTCTGATATCTTCCCAAGCTCTGTCTTTTGAATGTTCTTCATAAGCATAAATCCCATCTGGTGGAAATCCTAGGGCTTCAGTGTAATGGCCTCAACATCGGACTGATCGTGAATAGTACTTTTTGACAGTGAATAGTGTCTCCGGGCTGAAAATGACACCAGAAAGTGAAAAATATTTTATTGGACTATTGGAAAGTACTAGTCACGGGTAGTTCGGGGTTGAAATTTGAAGTGAAATTGAGGTCATGAAAATTAAGATTTAGAGTTTTTAATTGAATTTTTTATCGTTTTAGCTACTAAAAATATCAAATGAAGTCTAAAAATTATCAAAAATTATATATGTTTCTAAAATAATATGTAGAATATTTTGGTAGTAAAAAGTAAATTTTTCGGGAATACCGATATTTTTGAATCAGACAGATAAAATTGAATCGGACCCGAAACGAACTCCGATTGGGCTGAAATTTTAGGTATAGCATATTTTTAATGTGATATGAATAATAGAATCAAATTTGAAGAGAATTGAAGCTGGAAAATGGGAGAAATTAATTAGGGCTAATTATCGGGTAATTATTGGGCTTAAATAATTAAATTGTTCAAGCCCATTAAAGCCCAGCCCATAGCCCAATATTAAGCCATATATAAGGTGCCTTTCTCCAGAAATCTCCAGCAGCAACTCAGTCTTTCTTCATCTCTTTTAAGTGGCCGAACTCCCTCTCTCATAAATTCCTCTCTTTTTCTTTCAAATTCTCACCAAATCTCACCAAATCAAAGCCTACCAAAGTGATTTCAGCCTCTCTAGAGAACCATAACAAGCTCTACTCTTTGATTCAAGGAAGGAAATCAAGAGAAATCAAGGGTTAAAGTTTAGGTGTCAAAGTTAGGTATGTGAAATTATTGATTTTAATTTGGTTTTTAGGTGCCTACAACTAGTTTTGGGTGCCTAGAGTTTATTTTTACTGTTAAATTTAGCATTTGAGGCCAAATTAATTGAGTTATTATTGATGGAAATTTCAGTTGGTTAAGGAATCCAAGAAGAGGAGCAAGTTTCTCAAGCCAAAGGAAAGGAAAAGGAAGCCTAGGCAAGGCTAATCCATAGAAAAAGGTTTATAACTAATTAATCCTTTTATTTCCCTAAGGTTTAAGTGAATTTCCTTTAGGTTTCTTAAGGAAAATCTCATATAGTAAAGAAAAATTGAATATAATGCTATATTTATGTATTAGGGACTTAAATATGTGTATTAGAACCTTTGAATGAATTTAAAGTATTTATATGGTATAGTTGTAGTAGAAACCGAATGGTAATTCAAGAGAAAACAATGTGATTTTAAGTGATTTTAGAGATTTTAGGCATTCTAATGTCAATATTAATGTAAATAAGTAGTTATGAATTTTTAGAGAATTTATGGAAATTAAATGAATATTTTCGGAATAAATATTAATTAGGTACTAGTTGAAAAATGTGAAATTTGAATGAATTATGGCATAATTTGTTGCTTACATGGTGAACTACTGTGAAATATTTCGTAGTATGTATAAATAAGATTGACTGTAATTATAAAGTATTAATACTGTATTGACAAGAAATGAAAAGTAAGAAAATTAAGAAAATATATGCCCTTAGAAAGAGTCAGGCAGTAAAACCTAGTTCAGGATATAATTGGCTGGCCATAGGGATACATATACCGCAGTGCAAGTCATGGCGACTTGCTTTACTATGGACGGATCACTGATCTCCATGGTATATTTATCATACGTACTGTCACATGTCATATGTTATATGAGGAATGATTCTTAGAGGTCATTTCTCATTCTGTTGTGGCCTTGTGGGGTCCACGTCCCGCATATCCGGTCTGAGAGTTTTCTGCCGGGTCTGTACTAGGGGCATATTGATAAGAAAATGTTAAAAAGTGTGAAAGAGAAGCTAAAATGAAAGTTTTATATGAAAAAGGACTAAAATGAAAAGAATTTAGAAGTTAGGGGTAAAACAGTAATTTGCCTAAAAGGTGAAATTAATTGATAAAAGTAACAAAAAAAATAAGTAATAAGGGTAAAATGGTAATTTAGTCAACTAATTGGGTAAAAAGCCAACCGTATAAAGTTAAAGGACTAAAATGTAATTTTACATGAAAAAGGTTAAATTAAGGATTAAACGGTAAATTATAAGTTAGCTAATAAGGTAAGATAAGAAAATAAGGAATAAAAAGGGCAAACTAGTAATTAACATAGTAAAAAGGGCATTTTTGTAATAAATGAGAAGTTTAAGGACTAACTTGAAAATATAAGAGAGTTTATGAATTGAACGGGAAATTAGTCATTCATAAAATAAATATTGCTTTTAAATAAGAAAAATCGATGATAAATTACTTAAATCAAAATTATTAATACATTTATATTCTAGGGAAATACTATGATTTTTAGTCACCGCTGGGCATGTTTAATGCTCAGCACGTAGAATTTACTGCGTGCAGGTACAGATAGTCTGAAGCGTGGGTACACAGAGGAAAATTGAAGCTGAAGAGTTAAAAAGAATATTTTTGTGGCATGTATATATATATACCTATCATGTTTTGTATATGAAGATAATACTGTAGCTATTATCGTATTATGTATTATTTATGGTAGTATGGGGATAAGGAATTGCAGGGAATGGATGAAATATAAGTGTTGCTTGATAATAACTGTGGATGTGTTATATGATTGATATAAATTGTTGTGCCTCTGAGAGGCTGTGTAAATGTCTGCTTTTCAGGGGGCTAGTTAAGAATATAGCCGTTATATTGCCAAAATTTTATTAAATGCATAGTGATTTCTGGACAGTTATAGGTTAATGATTAATGAAAGTTATATGCATAAAGGTTGTTAAGTTAATGTTAAATTAAAGGAATTAAGTGTTGAAAAAAAAAATTTCGACCAATCACTTGTCCGATAAGACTGTTACAGTAAGGGTGTTACATTCAGTGACATCAGCCAAAGATACTTCATAAAATTTTCCTTCCAAGAAAAAGGTCACCATATCTGGCTTGTTATCATGGCCAAAATGAAATTGCACAGTATAAAGGAAATCTCTTATCAAATTTGGATAAACCAGTTCCCTACAGTTAAAGAATCTTCCCCAACTGATAGCTGTAATGTGGCTATCAATCTCCCCCTTGATCCCTAGCTTTTCCAGCAGACTCAAATTGAGATAAACTGAAGGTAGGTACTCGCAGTTGGAGAATATATCATAGTTGGTCCGCATCTTTTCAGGAACCCAGCTCGGTATTCTTGGTCCTTTCTTTTTTCATGGCTTCTGTTGTACCGGGGCTGGATGTGGCTGCTGACTAGCTTCGGCATGTTCTTCAGATGGTAAGGGTTGGCTGGCAAGTGGGAGGATTTCTTGTGCTTGAGAAGAACTAGAAGCACGAGCTCTTTTAGGTGCCACTGCCCAAAAACAACAAAATTGAAAGTTTACAACATTGAGGAAGGAAAATAAACACAAAGACATTAGGAGTATATGAGAATGCATATATAAGTTTATGTCACACACAAATTCCTTGAGGTACGTGGCACTCAATCACGATGACCGAGTCATCCTTTGGAAACCAGTAGCCCACAGGTCAAATCATTTCAACCTATATACCTCAAGGACAAAAATGGGCATACACATGCATACAAATGCAATTGCTAACTTAGACAAAAGATGGTTGATTTGGCATGCTATTTGAGCATAAGATATGCTTGATAAATGAATGACTAACTAAGTGTGCATTCGTGCAACAGTTCCAAATCATTACCAGTAATTGGGTTACGGTGTCAAAAAATTCATGGTAAAGCAATGCATTTAACAACATTGAATAAATTTGTAAGCATGACAATTTTGATGTCTCAATGTAAGCAAGAATTCAAAATTTGCACTTATCATACCCAGCAAGATTAAAATGCAGTGCACTAAAAGGAAACAAACAGGGCTCAATTGGCGAAAATTAGACAAGAAAGAAAGTGAAAATTATAAGTGCTTCAGGGACACACATGAAACATAATAGAACAGAATGACCAAACAAATGCCATCACTTCTCTAAATCAGTCTCCAAACACAAAAATAAAAGAAAGAACAAAAAGAAAAGGAATGAGGTGGGATACGAGAACATACCTGTAGGCTATGTACCTTACATACAAAATTTATTCATAACAAAACACAAGTAAGACTCCAAGAGGAAAAACAACGAAAACAAAGGAAAATGCACTAAAAAGGAAATAAAATAAAGGAATGACTACATAAAAATAAGAAAGAAGAATAAATCCTAAAGAGAAATAAATGAAAAACTTAACTAAACAACAAACATGACAATCAAAAGGCAAAAAGGCTTGATTTTTTTTATAAAAATATAAAATAAAAGAAACATTTAAGAAGGAGAAAACGAGAACAAAACATCAAAACGGAAGATAAAAACAACTACAAAAGCTACTAGAAAGAAATTGAAATAAAGAGAAAATACACAGACTCCCAAAAAATAAAAATAAAAATACATATCTATATAATTAAAAAGGAAAGGAGACTTACTTGGTTGTGATGATGATGTGGAAGAAGCAAATGACTAAAAACAACCATAACAATAAAAAAAAATAAAATGTTAGAGAAGATGAAGGTTGAACGAAAGAGTCAAATCAACTAGATCTAAACAACAACTATGACAAATAGAAACTAGATCTAACTAACAAGAATGAAAAACCAACAAAAATAAAGAAGAAGAAGAAAACGAAGAAGAAAAAGAAAAAGAAAAAGAAGAAGAAGAAGAAGACGAAGAAGAAGAAGAAGAAGAAGAAGAAGAAAAAGAAAAAATAAAAACAAAGGAAAAATATGATTCAAAAACTAGATCTAAGCAATAAGAAAGAAAGAAGAATGAAACGGGAATAAAAATAAACTCACCGGAGAAGATGGCGGCCAGCGGCGGAGAACGGCGAAAAAGAAGAGGGGAGGATGAAAAAGAGAGAAAATAAAAGAGAGAGAGAGAGAAAACAAGAGATGAAATGAAAGGGAATGAAAAAGAAAGGAAAAAGGGTTTCATAAAATTAGGGTTTCATTTTTTTTAATACAACACGGTTACTATGAATATCATAGTAACCATGAGGTAACTTAACTAAAGTTTCTGGTCTAAAAACTGACCTGGGTCACGGTTACTATAAATTTTATAGTAACCGTGAGATAAAATGGAATTTGCTTCTGGACTAAAATGAAGGTAACTCACAGTCATCATGAAAATCATAGTAACCGTGAGATACCCCGCACATTGCTACTGGAACAAAAATAGACATTGGGCACGGTTACTATGAAAACCACAGTAACCGTGAGATAAAACGGATTCCAGTTCTGGACTAAATTGAATGGACCTCAAGGTTACTATGATTTTTATAGTAACCGTGAGCCCCTAAAAATTATTGGAAAATTTTCATATCTCTCACTCTCTTTTAACAATTAAACAAACCTTTCTTCTCCACTAAATTTCTAGAAAAAGACAAACAAATTGAATGAAACTCACAACCCTTGAACCACTACCCTTAACATAACTACTAAAAAGAAACTAACACAAAACATTGTTCAAAAGTATGAGTTAGAGGTAGTTCTGCATTTATCAAGTCCGCAGCTGGACTTTCAAATACCGTCAAGGATCTTGAAGAGTGACAATCACCGAAGCACCTTCAAATGTTGGCTCGAAATAGGGCTTCATGCGATGTCCATTTATCTTGAATTCTTTCTCATCTCTTGGGTGTTTTAGAGTCACCACCCCAAATTTGTCTGCCCTCACTAGCACATAGGGCCCTTTCCACCTCGATTTAAGTTTCCCTAGAAACAGTCTCAATCTACTATCATAAAGTAGCACTTTCACTCCCGGTACAAGGTCCTTCTTGGCTATTCTTCAATCATACCACCTCTTTGTGTTGTCCTTGTATTTCTTGGCATGTTCATAAGCCCAGAATCGGGTCTCCTCCAACTCGTTCAACTGTAAAGACCTGCACTTTCCTGCATTCTCAAGGTTAAGATTTAAGAACTTAGTAGCCCAATAAGCCTTGTGCTCTAATTCCACCAGTAAGTGACAGGACTTGCCAAACACTAACCTAAAAGGTGACATCCCTATTGGTGTTTTAAAGGCAATCCGATATGCCCATAAAGCCTCATCTAACTTAAAGTACCAGTCCTTCCTAGTCGCACTGACCGTTTTCTCCAAAATTGCTTTCAACTCTCGGTTAGAAACCTCAACTTGCCCATTAGCTTGGGCATGATATGGGGTAGTTATTTTGTGCCTCACTCCAAATCTTTTCAATAAGGCTTTGAATTGGTGGTTGACAAAATGTTTCCCACCATCACTGATAATGGCTCTCGGGGCTCCATAGCGGGTGAATATATTCTTCCTTAAGAATTCTAAGACAACATTTGCATCACAAGTCCTAGTGGCTATAGCTTCTACCCACTTAATCACATAATCAACTGCCACTAAGATATATTCAAACCCGTAAGAAATTGGAAAAGGCCCCATGAAATCTATCCCCCATAAATCAAACAGTTCAACCTCAAGCATATTTGTCAGTGGAATCTCATCTCTCCTGGTTATATTTCCCACCCTTTGACATCGATCACAAGTTTGAATGAACATTTTAACATCATGAAATGAGGTAGGCCAATAAAATCCAAAAGAGAGAATATTCGATACCGTTCTGTTAGGTCCATGATGTCCACTAACTTATCCACTATGACAGGCTTGCATGATTTCTACTTGCTCTTCCTTGGGAATGCACCTTCTGAGAACTTGATCAGCATAGAGATGGAAAAGGTAAGGATCATCCCAGATGTAATGCTTCGCATCAGCTTTAAGCTTCTTCCTTTGCTGCCATGTGAAATCCCTTGGTATATAACCTCCTGCGAGAAAATTTGCAACATTAGCGAACCAAGGTAAATAAACTTCACAAACGAACAATGCACAAATACGTTCATTAGGGAATAAATCTAAAATCTCCCCTTTCTCGATATGATCATGATCCAGTCTCGACAGATGATCTGCCATATGGTTTTCTGCTCCCTTCTTATCTTTAATCTCTAAATTGAACTCTTACAATAGGAGTACCCATCTTATCAGTCTTGGCTTGGATTCCTTTTTGGTAAAGAGATGCCTTAGTGCTACATGATCAAACCACACCACAATTTTTGCTCCAAGTAGATATGGTCGAAATTTCTCAAATGCAAATACAATGGCAAGAAGCCCTTTTTCAGTTGTGGTATAATTGACTTGAGCTCCTGTCAGAGTGTGGCTCGCATAATAAATAGCACAAAAGACTTTCTCTTGCCTTTGTCCGAGCACTGCTTCCACTGCAAAATCACTCGCATCACACATTAGTTCAAATGGCAAATTCCAATTCGAAGATATAATCACCGGAGCTGAAATAAGCCTTTGCTTCAACAGTTCAAAGGCTAATAAACATTCATCATTAAAGTCGAAAGGAGCATCTTTCATTAACAAATTCGATAAAGGTTTCGCAGTTTTTGAAAAATCTTTTATAAACCTTCTATAGAAACATGCATGTCCTAGAAAACTCCTAACTCCCTTAACATTGGTTGGTGGTGGAAGCTTCTCTATAACCTCTATCTTTGCTTTGTCCACCTCAATCCCCTTTTCAGAAATCTTGTGTCCCAACACTATGCCCTCCCTTACCATAAAGTGGCATTTTTCCCAATTTAGCACTAAGTTAGTCTTCTTACACCTACCTAATACTAAATCAAGATGCTCTAAGCAACTCTCAAAGTCTAGCCCATAAATGGTAAAGTCATCCATGAATACCTCTATAAATTTCTCTATAAAATCATGGAAAATTGCCATCATGCACTGCTGAAACATAGCTGGCACATTACACAAGCCAAAAGGCATCCTCCTATAGGCGAATGTGCCATAAGGGCAGGTAAAGGTTGTTTTCTCTTGATCTTCAGGGGCTATGGGGATTTGCAGGTATCCCAAATACCCATCTAAGAAATAATAAAACCTATTACCAGCTAACCTCTCTAACATCTTATTAATGAATGGTAATGGAAAACGATCTTTTCGGGTGGCATGGTTCAATCTCCTATAATCTATGCACACCCTCCAACCCGTAATTGTTCGAGTTGGAATGAGTTCATCTAATTCATTCTTCACCACTGTCATTCTCCCTTTTTTAGGGACACATTGCACTGGGCTAACCCATTTACTATCAGAGATTGGATAGATTATACCTGAATCAAGTAGTTTGAGCACCTCTTTCTTTACCACCTCTTGCATAGCCGGATTGAGCCTTCTTTGGGGTTGAGCTACTGGTTTACAATCTTCCTCCATAGGAATCTGATGAGTGCAATAGCTTGGATTAATGACCTTTAAATCTGCTATCTCCCATCCTATAGCCTTCTTGTGCTTCTTCAACACCTTGAGCAGTGTCTCCTCTTCAGCACCTGTCAACAAAGAAGAGATAATTTCTGGTTTTTCTTTGTTTTCCAAAAATACATACTTTAAATGAGGAGGAAGAGGTTTAAGTTCAAATTTCAACTCCCCCTCTTGTAAAGTAGTTCTCTCTTGCTTTAGATTCTCCTCTTTGTATCCTTTCTCCACAGCTGCTATCTGTTCTTCTTCTACTCCATCCAACTCTTCATTTTCCAAGGAATGCATTAAGCTTGAATTTACTGAATCATTTAGTAGTACTTTTTCTTGCACTTCATCTACACATTCATCGATTTTGTCCATGAAATTAACTGACTCTTCTAGATCACTTGATGGATATTTCTGAGGCTTGTTCATGTCTACCACCAATTCTTCGTTGTTGAATCGAAGAGTAACCTTTTGCCCATGAACATCAATCAAAGCCTTTGCAGTGTTCAAAAATGGTCGTCCCACGATAAGGGGCACCTTCCTGTCTTCCTCCATTTCCATGACTACAAAATCCACAGAAAAAATGAATTTTACTACTTTCACCAGTAAATCCTCAATAACTCCCTTTGGCTTTCTCATCGATCTATCCACTAGTTGAAGTCTCATTCTAGTTTCCTTAAGATCTCCTAAGTTGAGTTTCCTGCACATGGAATAAGGCATCAAGTTAATGCTAGCTCCTAGATCACATAAAGCATTTTCAACAAAGGTCGCACCAATTTCACAAGGTAGAGTAAAGCTAACTGGATCTTTCAATTTTTCTGGGATCTTATTCATGATGATTGCACTACAATTTTCTGTGAGTTACACAGTGCCATACCCTTCTAATTTTTTTTATTAGAATAAAGTTCCTTCATAAACTTAGCATAATTGGGCATGTGTGCTAGTGCTTCATCAAAAGGCAAGTTAATGTGTAATTTCTTAAACATCTCTAGAAACCTAGCCAATTGCTCATTTTTCTTCTCCTTCCTAGCTACAACAGGAAATGGCAACCTATTGATATCAAGATCCTCTATGTTTGGATTCACAATACTCTTTCCCTTGTCATTCCTTGAAGCATCCATATCTATCTCTACTCTAGAGTTAAAAATACTTACCTTCCATGTTGGTTCCTCCAAATCAGTTGATGAAGTTGGTGATTTACCTCTTTCTTCCTCTCATGCTGCCTCCTTGCCACTTCTTAAAGTGATTGCTTTGGCTTCCTCCTTAGGATTTTGATCTATATTTGAAGGAAATGTCCCTGGTTGTCTATTCGACATTGAAGTTGCAAGTTGACCCAATTGAGTTTCTAAATTTCTCATTGAAGCATCTTGGTTCTGGTTCCATTGCTCTTGAGATTTCCACCTTGAATCTTGACTTGCCATGAATTGTTATTGGCTATTTATGAAACTAGCAAACATGTCTTCTAAATTTGGCTTCTTTTCTTGAATAGGCGGTCTTGATTGGAATCCTGGTGGGTGATAGGGTTGAGGTTGGGAGTGATTAGAGCTTTGCCCTTGATGGTGGGTTGGTGGATAGGGGATTTGGTAGTAATTGGTAGCTTGTGGTTGGTGGGGCTGAGCATGACTATGATAAGTATTTAAGTGGTAAGGGGCTCTTGGTTGTGGTTGAGAAGATGAAGCTTGTTGATTCCCATCCTTCCAAGAGAATTTTGGGTGATTTCTCCATCCCGAATTATATGAATTGCTGTAGGGATCATTCCTTCTGAAATCGCCTAATGCATTGACATCTCCTACAACTCCTCCTTCTTGGATAACTTGCTCACTTTCACACGGTTCACTCCCTTGATTTATTGCAGCCACATTTTGAACTTTCAAGCTGCTCAACTCTTTTTTTACCAATTCTAGTTGTACTTTTAGCAATGCCACTTCATTCACATTGTGTAAACCTTGTCTCCTTGGGACTGATCTAGGGGCAGTCCATTGAGAGTCATTTGTCACCATCTCATCCAACAACTGAAACACGTCCTCAGGTAGCTTGTTCAAGAAGGATCCTGTTGATGCTGCATCCAATAATGACCTTGTTTGAGGTGTAACTCCAGCATAGAAGATGGTCATCAGTTGATAAACAGCTATCTCATGATGCGAACAGCTTCTCAATAATCTCCTAAACCTCTCCCAGGCCTTATGAAAAGGCTCTTCATTCATTTGATGGAACCCCATGATGTTATTTCGAATGCTTGCAATCTTTGTTGGAGGGAAAAATCTCATTAAAAACTTTTCTTGCATCTGATTCCATGACCATATTGACTATTGTGGTAATAATTGTAGCCACTCTCTCACTTTGCCAATCAATGTAAATGGAAACAGCTTCAATCTTACTGCATCCATACTAACACCCGAAATTTGAACAGTGTCACTGACTTTCAGAAATATGTCGATATGCCGAGTTGGATCCTCTACTTCTGAACCAGAGAACTGATTTCTCTGTACCATAGTAATGGTGGCTGACTTGAGCTCAAATTGTACTCCTCTTGATAATACAATTGTTCGATGATCTTCATTCCACCTTGGCACAACGTAGTCTCTTATGGTCCTTTGCCTAGGTATTTCTTCTCTTCTTATCCCTGGCATTTGTTCATGTTCCCTTAGCACTTGTTCATTTTCGGGAGGAAACTCATCAAGAAGAGGATCGTGCTCCATCTCGTTATCTATAATAGTTCTCATTCTTTGGTGTAGGGTCCTCTCGATTTCAGGATCAAAAGGCAGTAATTGTTCTTGTCTTGTTTTGTTCATGCACCAATTTCACCTGAAAAGAATCAAGAAAAATAAAATAAGGAAGAGAAAACACATACAAACAATAATCACAGCTTACTAATAATGCCAAAGTCCCCGACAACGATGCCAAAAACTTGTTGTGACCCTAGCAAGTGCACTAGATCGACAAGTAATAAAGTGGGATATAGTTAGGACCCTCAATATCGAACCCAAGGAAAATGTGTGTGTGAAAACTGTGAAGATTAATTGTATGCTAAAGAATTCCCAATTGTTTGTGTGTATGAGTTGTTTGATTTATATAATGTAACTTTAAAGCTTAAGTATGTAATGTAGAGAAATTTAAATTTAGTGTATTAAATTCTGAAAAATTAGCAAATGTAAAAATCTATAGAAATCAAGCATTGCTCGGGTTCACTTATCCACCCCATACCCAAATTTGAATAAATTTTTACCTAAAAGTATACATGAATGAACCCAGGATAACCCTTCTTAACCCAAGCGTCCCATTCCGGAGCCAGCTATTCTAGTTGCTAAACGTCCCATTTCGAAGCCAGCCCAACAACGAGCCTAAACCCGGGTTTAAAATCCTAAGTTCGGTCTACCGTCCCATTTCGAAGCCAGGCAACCCAAAACCCATCTATTTCACTCCCTACTCTAGTTTTAAAATCACAAATACCACACATCTAGAGTCCCATTCCGGAGCCATCCAAAATAAACGATATTCATGATAGAAAAATTGAGCAAAATCATTCATAAACTCCAATCTATTTGGCCCAATACCCATCAAGACATATGATAAACACCATTCATCCAAGGATACAAAATAACTTAATAGATCGAAAAATCAATGATAAACAAATAAGTAAATGTGAAATATACCATCCATTCATGTAAAAATCAATTTGAGTTCAAGATTCACATTATAAGTAGGGGATTCAAAGATCCCCAAGCAACAAAAAGGAGTACTCACAATCCATAATAAAATGAAAAGAGAAACAGATAGAATAACCCCTGAAATTCATGGTGAAGAAAACCCAGCTGAATCTAAGCTCTTCAATCTCTTTCTCCAAAGCTTACAGGAAAAATGAGCTTCAAATATGTAGATCTATACTTGTAAACTATATATCTATGTTTAATCTAAATGTTTTTGTGTAAATCCTACTATTTTTAAGTATATCTATGTATTTATATGTGTAAAATAAACACAGAACTCAAAGAAAGAAGGAAGAAAACCTAGAAACTAAAAATTACCCAAAAACTCAATATCTCCCGATTTTGCAGAAAACTCTGCCTTATAAAGGTCAACATGGGTCACGGTTACTACTAAATCCGTGGTAACCGTGACCTCTAATGAAAAATCCTCTTTTGATTAAAATAGGTCATGGTTACTATGAAATCCTTAGTAACCGTGAGATGGCTCGGAGCTGAAATTCAAAATTTGGTCACGGTTACCATGAAATTCCTGGTAATCGTGAGATAACTCTCCTCTTCATTCTGGACTGAAATTATGCCTCCCTCACGGTTACTATGAAATCCTTAGTAACCGTGAGATGCTTCTCCTCTAGCTTCTGTACTGAAAACTCCATAGGTCACGGTTACCACCCTATCATGCACAATTTCCATACTGACTGTGACAAGCTTCAAAATGGTGCATTTTGACAGAATACATGGGTCACGGTTACTAGGAAATTCCCGGTAACCATGAGGTACCAAAAATCACAAAATTCTTTCAAAAACTCTAAAAATCACACAAAAGCTAGAATCAACTGAGAATCGGATAAATTATTAAAAATCTAATAAAAACAAAGCAAAAGATGCTAAAATATCAATGAAAACTAGACTTAAATAAAACTAAAACTAAATACTGAAATTGAGTTATCACATAACTTTGACTGGTGAGTCAAGGGCGTGATTGGGAGGTGGGCCCCCTAGAAAAGTCCAAAACCTCTTTTTAAATAAGAAATTGGTGAGTCACGAGCTTAAGACCATGACTCACTAGAGATTCTCAACCTTGAGTCATTCCTAGTGACTCAAATGATGATCCAAAAGAAAGGAATGAGTCACCCCTTAAGGCTAAGACTTAGAAGTTAGTCATGATCTTGACCCATAAGTCTAGGTCATGACACATTTTAGAGTCAGGATAAAGCCTTTAGATGTGCTCCTTCCACCTATCCAAGAGAGAGAAAACACATACATACCCTTAAAGCACCATTTTTTACTCTCAAAACCAAAAAATTTGCAATAAGACATTTTAAAAAAATGCAGTGCCAAAGAAGGATAGAGTGCTACTACTTTTTGGGTACTTTTAAAGTAGCATTATCCTTATTAGGGAACCTTGACAAAGGCAAACTTAGGTCCAGTGTCTATAGTTACCCCTACTGTTGGGAAGGCTAGTGCATTAGTATCTAGGTTTGTTAAAGTTCAAAGTAAAACGATAAAGACATGTACCCGAGGTAGCAAATGTCAAAATTTGGATATGTGCTACTTATGGCACTAAATTTTGAGTTGAGTAATTATCGCCAGCTTGTTAACATGTTAACTCATGATTAAGTAGTTACCACTAGGTTATGAACGTTTTAACTTCGAGCCAATTAAGTAGTTATTGTCAGCTTGTCGATGTTTTAACTATAGGTTAGGAAATTAATACTTGCTTGTTGATATGTTGATCTTTAGTTGGGTATTACCGTTAGCTTATCTATGTTTTAACCCTAGATTAATTGAGTGACTACCATCAGTTTGTCGATATTTTAAGTCTAGATCAATTGGGATGGTTACCATCAGCTTGTTGATGTTTTAACCCTTAATCAATTGGGGTGCTTACCATCAGCTTATTGATGTGTTAACCTTTAGTGTGTTGGATAGTTATTGTCAACTTATCGATGTGTTAACCTTTGGCCAAGACATCTGATTGATGTCAGCTTGTTGGCATGCAGGATCAGAAAAGATGATGGATTAAATGGTTGGCAAGAGGACTTTGCCTTTTATTTGTATGCCACCTCTCAAGTGGGTGTTGGTACCTATAAAAGGGTCCTGATGTCATAAAACTATTATAGTGAAGGAAAGAATTTTCCTTTTATAGATTTGCATGATTGCTTTCATATAGCTTTAACTTTGAGTAGAGGGGCTACCCTTTCAATAGAAACTCCTAGATGTAAAGCTAATATTTGCATAGGTCTTATTTTGATCTACTTGTATAGCATTCACAATGCTTAAGCTTAGCTAATGTGAAATGGCTTTGTGTTAATATCTTCCCTATTTAGGTGATAGACAATGAATTACATCATAATGTGTTGCTTAAACCATTTTATTTTACATTTTATTTTATTTATTTTTTATTTATAAATTTAGTTCTATTATGGAATTTACTACAATGATCATGTAAGTGATTATTATTATTTTTATTCATGTGTTAATTGCATTAAGCATCATGTTGATAATTGTAGAAAATAAACATATACATGCATGTATAAACATCAGAAATAATAGTGTTACCCATACATCACTTAAGAAAAAAATTTCAAATCCATAAATATAAATACAACTAGAAAAAATAACAGTTTAGATAATCAACAAAAAAATTTAAATGCATCTCCTTGAAAGTCATCTCCATCATCTCAATGCCTCTAGGAAGGATTGGTCTATTAAGCTCAGTGATGCATTGTGGGCATACAAGATTGCTTTTAAGATACCTATAGGGATGTCTCATTTTAGGCTAGTTTTCAAAAAGTGCCTCCTCTTAAAAGAAATGGAATATAGGGCTTATTGGGTCACTAAGTTTTTTTATTCTTGATCTTTATAGTGTAGAAAAACATAGGGCACTGCAGCTTATTGAGTTAGATGAATTGCAATTTTGGGCTTATGATCATGTTGAGTAATATAATGAAATGACTAATAGATGGCATGACAAAAGCTTTTAGTAAGGAGTTTATACAAGGTCTAAAAGTGTTGTTGTATGATTGTTGACTTAACTATTTTTGGGAAAGTTTAAATTAAGATGGAAGGGGCCATTCAAAGTGGTAGATGCTACTAAGTATAAAGTTGTCATGATCAAACATCCAAATGATCATAAGGAATTTAAGGTTAATGGTCACCACAATAAACCAAACTTCTATTCTTGGTTTTAAGTTGCATCGATGGTCATTACACTTATGGACATTTAGTAAGCATGTTCAAAGTTAAACTGACAACTTGTTAAACTCAAAACTATTTCTAACCTTACTCTTTACTTAGTTTGTTTAATTTTGTTTGTCATTTTAGTTTTTAAGTTTTTAGTTTGTTTATGCTTTTGCTTAATGTGTGGTGATTGATTTTGTGTATTAATGCTTACTATTTTGGTATTTCATTTAGTTAAGTGAATGTGTATACAAGTGGGTGTTAAAATTAAAAATTTTCCAAAAACTTTTTTGGCCATGTCAGAGACTAGTGTGCAAATTCACCCTTATAACAGAATATAAATACATAACAGAGAGTGTTTACTCTTCATTGTGTGTAATGTGATGCCTTAATTTCAATTAGTTTAGTAGGGTCATACACAGCAGAGATTGATTTGTCTCTGCCATGTCCAAATGAGCATTGAATTTTGATTAGTCGAGTAGAGTCAGACATGATTGAGATTTATTAGTCTCCATCATATGTCAAGCTTAATTTCAATTTAAAGGAGTTATACATGGCAGAGAGCACTTACTCTCCATCAAGTGTAAATGGAAACTTTAGTCCAGAATAGGTATGCACAATAGAGACTTTTTTTTGTCTCCACTATGTCCTTAAAAATATGAAATGGTACTTTTTGATTTGTTGTGAGAGATAAGGCAGAGACTCCTTTGTCTTCACCATGTATCATGGGCTTTCAGTTGTGTTTCTTTATAAAATCTCATTTTTTTACATCTCTTAGTATTTTATTTCATTTACTCCTCTTCCTATCTGTATTTTCGATTTATGCACACCCTTTTTTATGCATTCTTTTCAAATTTAGGCAAGTTTATTACCAAGTAAGTGTTCAGTCCAACTCTTTTTCATTTGCAATTTCAATTTCAATTTTTATTCTTACTTTTACTTTTTCTTGTGGTTAGGTGTTATTTATGTGAGTTTTTCCTTCTTGATGCATCTTTTGGGGTTTGAAAATACTTATAATAGATTTTGCGTGATTTTTTTATACTAAACTTCGTGTATAAGTGATTAAGTTTCTAAATGTTTAATGTGTGCATGTATTTTGCTCTACTCTAGTGGTAAATATGTTGTTTAAAGATAAATAAAGCTATTAGAATTGTGATGGAACATGAATTTTGGACATGCATGCTTAACATTCAATTAAATGCCTATAAAAGCTCATTTTTTGTGTTTTAACCAAAAGCTCAAGGTTTTGTGTGCTTAATGGTTTGAGAGCAATTTTTTTTTTTTTTGATATTTAGAATGAAAAAATTGTTGCTTACATTTTCTTAATTAGTGTTACATTTTATTTGTTCTAACCCATGTCTATTAGAGTTATGATCTTGGACTGAAATTTTTTCTTATTTAGCTTACTTACCCCATTTTGATTTACTATTACCATATTGATCATTTTATTTTAGGATGGCATTTGACTATTGCTTTTTAGCATGTTTGCATTATTTTGACTTTAATCAAATGCCATGATTATCAAGTAACAAGAGGCTAGGTTAGTCTAATGTAGCAATAGACTTGGTTAGGACTGAATATATTTAGGATATATCAAGCAATTTTTATAGTTAAGGCATTTTACTATGTTAGTTGCTTATTTTGCTTTTTAGTACTCTATTTGTACAACTGAAAGTTTTGTTTGTGCTAAATTTTGGTTTGCCATTCCTACCTTTTAATGTGATGAGCTATGCTAGATCAATATCTGTGTTCAATTAAAGCTTACTTGAAAATATTTGTCTTATGGCAGTTGCACAAGTGTGAACAAGGCAAAAGGTGTTGGGAATTATCGGTTACATACATCTCATACATAAGCGAAATTTAAAATTTTAACCAATAGTTATAATCTTGCCATGAATTTATAATATACATATTAATGAGAATAAGAAAAACCGCCTTTGTTTTTTATTGAACAGTTGATTTTCCTTCTCACCAGGTTGTTGCAAACCACAGTGTCCAAAATTGAACACCTCCAATGAGTAATCTACACTAGAGAAAGATTGAATGAACCAATAAAGGAGGAGAGTAAGGGCTGGCCGAAATCCCTTTGATGCTAGCAATGGGGTGGTGGCTAGGGTTGAGAGAGTGAGAGAAATTCTTTTCTCTTAGTTGTTCACCTTAACCCTAATACCATATCACTCGGATTTTTATAGTTAGGTTAAAAATCCAACTTCATAATAGGATTTGGCTCTTTAAAATTGGTGGAGAAATATTAAATGGCCTTCTGAAATTATTAATAATTTATTTGGGATCAATTAAATCCAATCTAAGTCCTTTCACAAAAAACTATGCACAAAACCCGCAAACTAGGCCCTTTGTGCATATACTTGGATTTAATCACCCAAATGAATTCCAAATCCATCCAAATTAAATATGTGGGCTTCATAACACTTATGAAATATATTTAATTTATTTTAGTCTAAGAATTAGGCTTCTAAGGCCTTCTACCAGGGCTTGGCATGTAACCCTTCCTCTAGAGGGTTTCTGTGCCAAAGCCATTCTTCTGGGCCCCTTTTAATTTTTTCAATGGATCTATTAATTATTATATCAGCCCTATAACAATTATAGTCTAATAATAATTAATTATGAAATACAATATTTTAATTAGGTCTAGTTTACAAAATATTTCTAAAAAGTTATGCGAACAATTTTACTTGACCATAATTAATTAAACTTTTAATTAATTATTCTTTTATTCACTTCTCTACTCCCTTAATAATATCAAATATTATTATCCTTGTCATTTTACCATTTTATCCTTTTCTCTATATGTGTGTGACCTATTGGATTCCTGCCCATATAGGCAGAATAATATGTAATTGTGAGTTCTATTCAAAACTCACATGATTTAAACTTCTTTAAGGCTTTGCTTGGAATGAATGAATTCCATAAAATTTTATGGAATTCATTTATAATTCCAAATATTTATGCTTGGAATGCAAAAAAAAAAAAGAATTGAATTCCACAAATTAAATTCCATGGAATTCGTTATGACTTCACCAAATTCTATCAAAATAGGTGGAATTTGCAAATGAATTCCTTATTTTAAAGGAGCCAAGTATTAAAAGACTATAATACCCTTATATATATATATACATACTATATTTTTAACGTGTCTTTCACCATTCTTAGTCAATTTCTCAATTAAATATGTATTTTAAATGATTCTTACTCTATTGTTTATCAATTTTTTAATCAAATTTACCTGGTTAGTATTTTTCTTTTAAATTTTGTAAATTAAATTTTTTGTATAAAATTAGAAAACCCTAATTTAATAAATTTGTTCATATTGATTGATTTATTGTTTAATTAATCATGAATTGGAATAGTTAGTGCTTTATTTGGTATAATTTTTATAGACATTATTGGCTTTTTTATATGTATTGAATTGAAGTTAAGGATATTAAAGTAAATAAATTAGAAATGAATTTTTTTATTCATTTATTCCAAGTATAAAATTAAAAAATTCATTCTCAATTCTATACATTAATTATTTTATTCCAAGTATAAGAATTCATTGACAAATGAATTCCACAATTGCAATTCATTTGTTCCAAGCAAGGCCTAAATCATTTTATCAATGCCTATTGATATTTATGATACACTATTATACAAGTCATGATTGGCCTCTAGCTAGGCATCATGACTACCCAAATGTCAGGAAAGTCAAGTGGTTTGACTATACCCTTCCATAGAAATAGTTACCGTGCAATTATTCCTTTCACCACTCTTATCTCAATTAGATCTGAGTATGAATTTTTGTCAACTCATATAAATCTAATTATATATGTTCTATTAATTTAACCATTGTTCCCAAAATGCCCTTCATGGATCCCTATCCATCTTGGCATATTACTCTAGCCAGAGATTCTCTGAACAAGGCAATTATAGAATCATGCGAGATAACTTTTCTTAACAAATCTGGGATGGTGAATCCTTTGTTAATCACTCAAATATCTTCAAGTAGGTCATGATATACCCAACCTCCTAACTATGTTCACTCCCAGTTGGAAGTAATCAGTTATGGAGTCAAAGTATACCACTTGCTACTTAAGGTAACTTTGGTGATCTCAAGTCTAAGGATACTTGCACAACCGCTATGAAGAGATTCCTCACTGACATAGATTTAATATCCATGTGAGGATTCTTTTTGTAGGTCTCCAATGAACTTGTTCTTCTAATAAGTATCCACATCTTAGCTTTGATTATCTTCCATAATCACAGTTATAAGAACCACTGCTTGAACCATTCAAGAAGCATAATATGTGCTAGTCTATCCAAATTAATAATGTCCTATCTTGTTAATTCTATGACTAGGGATATTTAGATATTAACAAATTTTCATGCAATAGACATCTCATATCATAAACATTTTCATGATTGCCTTTGCACTGTGTTTATAATATCTTGGGCTTTATTTATTAATTTAAGATTTACAACCTCATGTATTTAAACATAGAATTAATAAATTAATGATGTCTTTTATTAAGAATATGAGTTCATACATATGAAATACATCCCTATGACATGGGCTCTAGGGCATACTCTCTAACAATCTCCCACTTGCACTAGAGCCAATCACTCATATGTCTCAGACCCATGCTATTTATATGGTGATCGTGCTTAATCTGGAAAAGTGCTTTAGTGAGGGGATCCGCCACATTATCATCTGAGGGGACCCTTTCTATTTTCACATCATTTCTAGCTACTATTTCCCTTATGAGATGGTAGCGTCTAAGAACATGCTTGGATCGCTGATGAGACTGTGGTTCCTTTGCTTGCGTAATGGCTCCATTGTTGTCACAATATAAAGAAATCAAATCAACAATGCTAAGCACCACTCCTAGTTCAGATATGAACTTTTTGATCCTGACCGTTTCTTTGGCTGCTTTCGAAGCAGCAATGTACTTAACTTCTGTCGTGGAATCAGTAGTTGTTTATTGTTTGGAACTCTTCCAACTAACTGCCCCTCCTCCCATTATGAACACAAAACCAGAATGTGATTTACAATTATCTTTATCAGATTGAAAGCTGGCATCTGTATGCCCATTTACTTCCAAACTACCCTCCCCATATACCAAGAATATATCCTTAGTCCTTCTCATGTACTTAAGGATATTCTTGACAGCTACCCAGTGTTTCTCTCCAAAATTAGATTGGAATCTGCTTGTGACACTCAAAAAAAATGCTATATCTGGACGTGTACATAACATAGTATACATGATAGAATCAATTGCAGATGCATATGGTATTCTATTCATGCTCTCTCTATCCTCTAATGTCTGCAGGCGCATAGACTTAGAAAGGTATTTCTCATGCTCCATGGGTATAAACCCTTTCTTAAAGAGATCCATATTGAACCTCTTCAATACTTTATCTATATATGTACTTTGAAAAAGACATAGCAACCTATTAGATCTATCTCTATAGATTCTTATTCCCAGAATATAGGATGCTTCTCCAAGGTCTTTCATGGAGAATTGCTTGGATAACCATATTTTAATAGATTGGAGAAGAGAAATGTCATTTTCCATGATCAATATGTCATCCACATATAGAACTAGGAAGACAATTGCACTCCCATTGACCTTTTTATATACACAAGGTTCATCTTCATTCTGTGAGAAGCCAAACTCTTTGATTGTCTCATTGAATCGTATGTTCCAGCTCCTAGAGGCTTGCTTCAATCTATAAATGGATCTTTGAAGCTTGCATACCTTTTTGCCATTTCCTGATGTGAAACCCTTCTGGTTGTGTCATATACACATCATCAGTCAAATTTCCATTTAGGAAAGCTATCTTCATATCCATTTGCCAAATCTCATAATCATAATGAACTGCAATGACTAAAAGTATTCTTATAGACTTAAGCATCCCTACAGGAGAAAAGGTTTCATCATAGTCAATACCTTCTTTTTGACGATAGCCTTTTGCTACTAAGCGAGCTTTATAGGTAACTATATTACCTTCCATATCGGTCTTCTTTTTGAAGACCCATTTGCACTCTATGGGTTTTATCCCATCGGGTGATTGAGTTAAAGTCCATACTTTATTCTCATACATGGAGTCCATTTCAGATTGCATAGCCTTAAGCCATAAATCACGTTCTGAACTGTTCAAAACTTTTTAATAGCTTGTAGGCTCATTGTCCTCTACTACATTTATGCCTCTATCTGAATCAATGTGAAATTCATATCTTACAGGGATAGAACGCATCCTAGTAGATCTTTTAGGATTTTATGTATAATTAGGTTCAACTATAATCTCATCATTATGAAATTCAGTCTCAGGTTCAATCGATTGATCTATTTCTATTTGTGGGTCTTGAACTTCACCAAGTTCAATTTTACTCCCACTCTCCTCTTGTAGGAGAAATTCTCTTTCCAAGAAGACAACATTCCTTGAAACAAACACCTTTTATTCTAAGGGATGGTAGAAATAATATCCAAATGTTTTTTTGGATATCCCACAAATAAACATTTGTCAGACTTAACATCTAGTTTGTCTGATATTGTCCTATTCATATAAGCAGAACAACCCCATACTTTCGTATGAGAAAGTATAGGTTTCTTGTTATTCCATATCTCATATGGAGTAACATCAACTGATTTACTAAGAACTCAGTTTAACACATAAATAGCAGTTTCTAGTGCATATCCCCAAAAGGACTTAGGCAAGTTTGCTCGGCTCATCATGGATCGAACCATATCTAATAGTATTCGATTTCTCCTCTCAGAGACACCATTATATTGTTGTGTATATGGTGGATTCCATTGAGATAAAATTCCATTATCTCTAAGATAATCTTGAAATTCTTGGCTTAAGTATTCTCCACCTCGATCCGATCTAAGTGTCTTAATACTCTTGCCAAGTTGCTTATCTACTTCATTTCTAAATTCTTTGAACTTTTCAAATGCTTCTAATTTATATTTTATTAGATAGATATATCCAAACTTGGAATAATCATCTATTAAAGTAATGAAGTAGGAGTAACCTCCTCTGGCATTTGTAGTCATTGAACCACATACATCTGAATGTATTAAGTCCAAAACCATTTTAGCTCATTCTCCTTTACCAATAAAGGGAGCTTTTGTCATTTTTTCCAATAAAAAGATTCACATGTATCGAATGATTCATAATCAAATGATCCCAAATCACCTGACTTGTGTAATTTGGTCATGCATTTCTCATTTATATGGCCTAAACGACAATGCCATAAATATGAGGTATTTAGATTATCCTATTTCATTCTCTTGGTATCCACATTATGCACTTTTTTAATTAAATCAAGAACAAATATACCATTCTCAATGATAGCTTTTGCATAAAACATATTGTTCTTAAAAATGTAACAACACTTGTCCTTTAAAGATATGTCATAATCGTTCAATAAACAACTGAAAGAAATAGTACTTTTAGACAATGCTAGAACATAATAACAATTATTTAACTCCAGTATCAATCTACTTGGAAGAGGCAAATGGTAAGTTCCCACAACTATTGTAGAGATGTTTTGTCCAGTGGCTGACTATAGACATATTTTTGCCTTTTCAACTCTTCTACTGCTTTAAGCCCTTGTAGATCATTACACAAATGAGATCCACATCTGGTATCTAATACCCAAGATTGTTTTGAAGTAATAAAATAAGTATTAATTTCAATCATATGAATACTTGAAGTAGAAGCATCAGCTTGCTTTTTCTCCTTAAGAGAATCTAGATAGGCCTTGCAGTTACGCTTCTAATGACCATCTTTTCCACAATGAAAGCAAGTTCCTTTGGGATTCTCTTTCTTGGCAACCTTCTTCTTGGGGATCCCACCATTCTTTGGTTGTGCCTTGGTTATCTTCTTCTTCTTCTACTTCTTGCCTTTATCAGAAGTGACAATCATGACACTTTTGAGCATGTTGATTAACTCAAGAATGGTCACTTAGATCTTGTTCATGCTGAAGTTAAGCACGAAAGGTGCAAAACTTGGTGCCAACGAGTACAGGATTAAATCTATGTTTAGATCATTATCCATTACATAGTTAAGTCAACTCAAATGCTCAATATACTCATGCATCTTCAATGCATTAGTAGCAGTCGAAGTGCCTTCCACCATTTTGTAGCCAAATAAAGCTCGAGCAATCTAATATTGCTCAGTTCTAGCTTGAGAAGAATAAATCTCTTCTAGATGTAAAATGATGGTTCTAGCATCCATCATCTTATGTTGCTTCTGAAGCTTTGATGACATAGCACCCAACATTAGACATGCTGCTGCTTCACTATCCTCTATGTATTTTCGAGAAGCGCCCTTGATCTCATCAATGGCATCATCTGATGGAAGTGGTGGTGGATCTTTATCCAAGACATAATGGATCTTTTCAGCTCTGAGAATAATTCTCACTTGCCTGATCCATTCAAAATAGTTGCTGCCAACCGGCTTGTTATCCAAGATTGATCGTATATTAATGTTTGATATGCTCATGATGATGACCTAGACATGAAACAGAAAACATATGAGAGTATGTTCATATATATGTATGCATTAATTAGGTCTTTAATTAATCCATTTACTCCCACTATTTTATTGTGAATCAATAGCCATCACTATTTAATTCGAGAAAACCCGATGGTATTCTTAGTGGGCCAATATCCAATCCTTGATATGAAATTTGACCTTAACTGTGGTCAACAAATCAAACTCTATATCCTTGAAAGGTAGGTATCTCTATACCAATTATGTCTCTACACAACTATTTGATCATTAGGTTATCAACTCTTGATACATGTATATCATATATGTATTCCCTAATCTTTCCTCTAGAACCATTAACCTTGACTGTGGTCAACAATCTAATGGGCTAGCTAAGATGACCCATTAAATTAGATTCAAACATATTCGATATAATGTGAGCTTGACTGTGGTCAATAATCCATATTATAAAGAACTCTGGTTCTCCTCAAATTAATGGAAGGCTTATATACCTTAGTATTAGTTTGAGGGATTTTAGTTAATTAAGTCTCATCATACATAGTTGGCATACATTGGTATGCATCCTATATCTATCTTATAAATATAAGCATAAAAATATAGTATAGTTATGGACTTTACTACATTGATTTCCCCGAGCCAAGAGGGAAATCAAAAGGTCACACCTAGGTAATATGCATGATTCAAACAAGTAAAAATAATTACATTATCTTCAAACTTGTTGGATCTCCATCCAGCCCATCTTGTTCCTTGATAGTGGTTTCCATCTCTATCTCTAATTCTAATCTAAGTAATCTAATTAAATATTACAATTTGAAAAGAAATACAAACCAAAAATAAGTGGCCGGGACATGAAAGTCCTCATTAGGCCGAAACATGCATTATGCTCAATCACATTAGGCCTTGTCCATAACTATCCATCATGCCAATCATACACCCTTATATGCATTTCTAATGCATAAAGTAAAACATATAATGGATTACTAACTTTGTTTTAACTCTTGAAACATACTTTTGAGTTATTTTAATAATGTGATCAAATTAAGAAACTTTTTCCATTTTGAAAACTTTCATTTTAAGAAACTTTTTTACATGCATGTGTTCTTGTCTTAATTATCAATTTAATTGATTATTAATTAATTATAAATTGATTATTTAATTAATTAATCATATTAAATAATGATGAGCAACTAACCTTGCTCATCATTAACATTCCCTCACTCTAAATCCTTATCTTGGTATACTATTACACATCAACTTGAGTAAACTAGAAAGCTATATGCTTATGATATATTTAAAACTATTTCAAAAAAATAATAAGAATATATTAAGGTTGGGGTTATAAAGCAATAAGGGAAAAGGGGCCGGGTAAAATCGTAACCATCCATACGAGAGTAGGGATGATCGCGGGGCGAGGCAGGGGAGGGGAGTGCCTTTCCACCTACTGCCCTGTACAAGGGCGAGATGAGGGTAGGGCGGGGACCGATAGTATTATAGGGGAAAATTTTCCCCTATCCCCGTCCCCACGGGGATCCCTATAGGGATGAGGATGGGGGAAAATTCGGGGCGGGGACCATAATCCCCATCCCCGCCCCAAATTCTAAGTCAAGGAATACTTTTTCCCCGTTCTCATCCCTTTGAGGGAATTTTTTGGGGATTCCCCACCCCATTCGGGGCGATTCCCCATCGGGGATGGGGATTTCCCGCCCCGTGATCATCCCTACACGAGAGAGTGGCTGAACCCTCGACTGAGTGAGAGGAAGACTCGACTGAGTATGTCTAATCCTCAACTGAGTAATTATGGCACTCGATCGAGTGCCTCTTGCCTTCCCAGAATCGGGACCTGCAATCTTCAATCCTTTCTCAAGATCATCCAGCATACTCTTTATGACTCACCATTACTCACTTTTCAACATTGAACCCCATTAATATAAACATTATCTTATCTTCAAACATCTTTAATCAAATCTTAATTGATAATGGTCATTTATATACTGTTTTTAGTATGTTTTTAGATGTTTAATTAGGTTAATTTTGTGTTAATTAGGATTAAATTTGAGTTTAATTGGTTGATTTTATGTTTTTAGAGTTAATTATAAATTTTGGTGTTTTTCAGGATTAATTTGCAAGAAAAAGGACTTAATTGTAAAAAGGGCAAAGATTTGGGCCAAAATTGCAAATATGGAAAATTTATGTGAGATAATTGATCATGAGGTCCAGAAGTTAAATACATGGCCACGTGAAGTACAAAGGAGAAACATCCATGGCCACGTGAATTGAAAAAGAAAAGAACACATGGCCATGTGTGAAAATGAACTAAGTAACAAATGGCCACGTGAATTGAAAAAGAAAAGAACACATGGCCATGTGTGAAAATGAACTAAGTAACAAATGGCCACGTGAAAGAACAAATGAAGGAAACCAAAAGAAGGACGTGACCACATGTTCCCAAAGCTTATTCCACACGTGACCACGTGTGAGGGAAGCCTAAGGGACACATGACCACTTGTAGAGAAAGCAAAGAGAAGGGCGTGGCCACATGCAAGTTCTCCCATGCAACGAAGGATTCTTTTCCTACTCCAATTTGGAAAGTTTGGAAGGCTTCTACAATATCTTTTGCCTATAAATAGACAACTCTAACACCAAAGAAAGGGAATCAATTAGTAGAATCAATTAGAGAAATCTTAGAATTAGGCTTAGTTATTTTACGTTATTTTTATGTTTTCATTATTTTTCTTCAACTTTGTTTTAGTTTTTAATTATGTTTAGGAAGTAGTTTTTCTCATTTTGCTAATGAATTCTTGAAATCTTACATTTTCATTGTTATGAATTTATTTTGAGCTTAATTTTCAATATCGGTTGATTATTTCTTGGTTTTAAGCATATTCTTATCTTTGATTGTGTTGAGATTGATTGTTGGTTTATTGAATAAATAACTAAAAATTGGTTTTGACATAGTTAATGATTTGCATGTTCTTAGATTGATTCTTTAATGTTTATGCATGATTATTATCCGAAATATGAGATGATTATGTGTGAATTTTATTGGTTAATACTAAGAGAGGATGAACTAAGAATGAATTGGAGTTGAATCACTTGAGAAAGGCTTCAATGAATATTTAGGAAGTTAAAACTAGACTTGCATGCTAAGTATTAGATTTGTCTATGAGTTTAATACTAAGAATGATATACTTGAATAAAGATATCTTGCTCTATTACTAGTTTTTCCATAATCACTGGTGTTTATATTGAATTTAAGTCATTACAATGAAAATTAAGGTTGATAGTTTCTTTAGCAAGAGAATTCCAGTTATTGCTTTATTTTTAATTCATGTTTTAGCTTTTGTATTATTTAATTGTTTATTTTGTTTAATTTTTACCTTTAAATCAAAAATATTTGGGAAACAATCTCAAATTAATTTAATTCATACATAGATATTATTCTTAGCAATCCATGTTCCCTTGGGTACGATATTTTAGGGTCTTAATCTATATTTCCCTGTATTACTAGCCGATCTAGTACACTTGCTAGACACCGGTCAATAATTTATAATCTATTAAATCCCAATTTATTTCATTAATTTCAATTGAAATTCTTTAAATTTATGTTGTAAACAGCACCTTAAGCCCACTGTCAATTAATGGCTTTATAGTTTGTTAATAACTCTCACATGTAATTAGGATTTACTAATAATTCCCATAACTCTTTACAATAAGTTCAATCTATCATTATAACAAAACTAAATCAATAATCCAATTGGATAAAACTATAATTTCTGCCATTAAATTTTTTATACTTTCTTCATTAAGAATCTATTTAGTTCTACAAATCCTTCAACCTTAAATCATCCTTTTTAAACCAATTAAACATGAATTGACCACATGCAAGAGGTTTAACTAACCACTTATCTACAATACCAGCTATAGGTCTTCAATTTATCAAAGGAAACACATATTAGATAGAAAGGTTCCCGTAACCATCCCACATATACAAATCGGTTTAGACTTAGTTCCCATACCTAAAATTAGAGCCTCAAATCCTCCTTCATAACTCTTGATCTAGTTTCTTAATGTTGATTTTTTCCTTTTCTTACACAATAGAGATAACAAACATGATCTCTCAATCCCTAAGTCCAGAAATTAAATCAAAGAAAGAAGAGGAAAAACATCTATAAGGGGAGGAAACATCATCACCTTTAAGAGATTCACTCACCTTACGCCATCTTCATCTTCAACTCGAAATTATGGAGAGAGATAAGAGAGAGAGGAAGAGAAAAAGAGAGAGAGAGAGAGATTGAGAGTGAAGGAAGAGGTTAGGTCTCCCTTATCTCCTTGTGTCGATCTTAACCGCTCATCTCCCTTTAGTTTTTTCCTTAAGAAGCTTATAAAAAGTTAATGGGATAAATATCTCTTTGATGAAAATTTCAAATTTGCCCTTGTACACTTTAACCCCTAATGACTTATAATTATGAAAATTTTATCCCAACTTTTAATTTACTTTAATTGCATCCTTTCGTATAATTTAACTATACTCTATTACACATATGCATAATTACCAAAATAACATCAAAGGACTTGAATTCAATATTACAAAATAATCTAATCTCACCTTATTTAACCATAATCCTTGTTAATTTTTATATAATCCAATTAGCGCCAGGATTAGGGCCTCACAATAACCATGGGAATTCTTTCACACATCACTACACTTCTAAATTTAAAATTTATAACTTTTATATAATCCCTCGAGTACAAGAAAATTCATAAATAGCAACGAAAAAATAGCAACTATAAAAAAAATTTGTTGCTAATTTTGGTGGGAATTTTTTGCTTTAGCAACGGAAATAAAAATGGTTACCTTCCATTACTAAAGATGAAGGGATGATGGATGTTTTTGACAAAGGATCAGAAAAGGGGAAAGTACGCCAATGAAATGCTTAAGATTGAGACCACATAGAATTCTAAGTGGGGTTTAGAATGTATGGTCTAGTGAAAAAGTAAATCACTGAGTACTGATGAGCTTCATCTGTCTCTCTGTGAGCTTAATAATATTGATCCTTCCAGTCTTCATCAACCTGTGCTCAACACTGTTGAGTCATCTTCTAGTCCAAATTATCTAGACTCCTTATTCCAAGATTCCCAAGACCTATATGACTCTTTACAACTGTTTGATAATAACTTTCATGAACCTGATGACCCAAGCACTCAAGACTATTTGGCTGCATTTGAACAACAGATTCAAGCTAATATCGAAAAAGAAAAGCCAAAGGAAAAGCAAAAGATGAAGTTGATTGGCGTGATTATCCACTCTCACCTGACATATATGATCCTAAAGATATGAATTTATCCCCTTCTCACGAGCCAATCCACTCCAGCCATAAATTTTAAAGCAGATGGTCCACATGTTTGATGCTGTCTCCCACTTACCATGAATTATTGTGTGTCATAAGCTGTAAAGGAGATTCCTCCTTATCTTGTATAATTATTGTTTACTTTAGTTGTTGGATTGTGATGTAAGCAATGATGAAAGCTCCCATTTAGCTTCGTCTATATAAGCTTAGTTTGTAAGCCTTCTAAGGCATAAGCTTTCTTCCTTTTTCTCTCTTGTATAATCTTTAGTGTGTAATAAAACTATGTTTTCTTAAAGTTTTCTCTTTCTTTCCATTCAATGTTCTTAAACAATCTTACCTAGGATCCTATAATCAATCGCATGATCTATGGATTTGTTCAGAAGCCTAAGAGGATAGTCCCCAGTTAAGGCCAAGAGTGAGTGTCGTGTTTGGACAGTCATACCTAGTAATGAGTAGATCTATAGTCTCCTGCTAATGAACAGAATATTAAATCGTTGCTAAATTAGCAATAGAAAGCAACGAAATATATTTTTCATTGCTAATTTAGCAACCAATGCTAAATTAGTAATGGAATATATTCTCTGTTGCTAATTTAGTAAAGGTTGAATTTTCCATTGCTAAATTAGCAATCAAATACCATGTCTGTAGCTAAATGAAATTTTTCCCTAGGTATAAATAGTTTTGCAGCTGAAATTTTTTCTCTCTCCCTGCCTTACCTCCTTTTATCTCCCTTTCCCTCTCACCTTGGCCCTTGTAATCGTTGTCACCATCGACCTCTCATCTCCCTTGCCATGTCTCTCAACCTCTCTTTCATATCTATATTTGTTAAAGCCCTCTCCTCCAGATCTGACTCCATTAGTCATCGACAAAAGCATCGAAGCCGAAATTGAAGCCCTCTCCTTCAGATCTACCTTCGTTAAGGTGTCTCTAGTTAAAGGTATCTATCTCTAGCCTTTTTGTACCATATAACTTCAAAATCTATCTTTGTTAATGATATGCTCATATAACTTCAAAATTTAGTTGCTTATTCTTTCTTATATAACTTCAAAATCTATTACATGCAAGTAGCTATAGTTTTCTTTAATTAATAGATCTTCCAGGTGTTTGTTTAATATGCATGTTTTCCTTTATTTTTTATGGCTGTGAATTTTAAGATTATGAGAGATTTCTTCATGTCTTTAACTTCAAAATCTAGGTGCTTTAATTTATTGTACTCATGAGAGATTGTGAGAGATTTCTTCACATTTTCTATTGTTAAAACTGTGTTTTAATCATGTAATGTATTCTTTTCATTTAATATTATTAAGACAAGACTAGATCTTTAATATATATATATATATATATATATATATATATTTCTTTTATATTATTTGAACATCTTTATATATCATTTCTTTTATTTTTTTTATTTTGCTCTAAATGATGAATTCATATCATATTAATATTGGCAAGTTTTCCAAACTCTAACTGAATATAAAATCAGAGCATAAATTGGAATTAAGAATATAATTAATATATATTATTTACTGACATGGTTTTGTGTTACACCCTATATGCTTATATGATATCCTAAATAGTTACTGAAGGCTCTATTGGTGGTTATACAACATTAGCAGCCTTTGCTTTTAGAGAAACCTTCAAGGATGGTGCCTCTGAATTGCTACAACTCAAATTCTTAAAAGTTAGAACATAATCCAAACATAATTCAATAGGAAAAGCAATTTTTTGTTTCTTGGTTTATTTATTGAAATTTTTATTTGTGCAAGAGAATTGATACCAAAGGAAACTGCTATGGGTTTGTATGTGATAGAGAGGATAGACTTTTAGTTTCACATAAAAAAGCTAAAAAGGGGGGAAATGGTTCATGAGCTACTTTAGTCATAAATCCTACTTAAGTTAGCTTGGTCGATTTTTAAACAGCCACTATAAAAGTAGTTTAACTCTTATCAGATTATGAGCTTTAGTTGGTATTATCTATTAGATAACTCTATGAGGATTGAACATTGTAATGATTTGAGAAGAGAAGAATCCTGGTCTCTTATTGTCAGGATTGGTTTAATCTCAAAGAGAAGAATCCTTATGCAAATTTTTATAAGATGCACAAAGTTTATTGAGTCACACTAATATGTATATATTCTGTCAAGGTGGAGAGTGGAAAGGCAAATGGTGAACGTCTGTGTATAACTAGAGGCTTTGCTGGTGGTTATACAACCTTAGTAACCCTTGGTTTTAGAGAAACCTTCAAGGCTGGTGCCTCATTGTATGGTGTGAGTGCTTATCGATTCCCATGTGACTTATTGTGATTGATGATACAGCATACAACACCTGGGTACTTTTATTAGTTACTATATGCAGTTTCTTCTTTTAATAGATTTCTTACTTTCTCCTTAAAAATATATTTAAATATGTTTCCAAGTAGTTATTGAATTTGGAAGGCTAAAGCACTAAAATCTACAAAGGTAATCTTTTTTACTTCTTATCTGACTTAGGTCTATATATATTCCCTTGCCAATTTCATTTTGAGATAGAGAAACCTGAAAGCAAAATTAACAGCTGATGACTTAGAAGTGAGCAATTTTGAACTGTTGAATACAGTTTCATATGATTTCTCTCATATGCAGATGTAGAATTGATTTGGTAGCTATACAAGCAGCTAATTTTTTTTATTGCTGCTGATGATGAGTTTTCAAGGTACTTCATTGGAAAATAATTTCTTCTTTTAGGTTGTTTATGTTTTCTTTTTGAATTTTTAGTTGTCTATTAGAAAATTGTTTGTGGATGATATTAATACACTAAAAGAGGATAATAAATTCTATTTAATACTAGTTGCATCTTAACCTATTACTTTGCTTTATTGTATAGGGTTTTCTAGGTAGGCCGAATTAGGTTAGTATATTTTTAGGTCTAATATATTTTGTTTTAGATCCAGCAATTAAGACACATTAATGTGAGATATTAAAAGGTGTTTTGTAATTTAAAATCATTAAATCTGATGCTTAATGAATTTGATTCATTTAGCTAAAATTTAGCATGCAGAGCCAAATATGGTAAATGTCAATTTTATATTTTAAGTTAGCAATGAGTTGGTGGGCCCAATTAGCTGACTTGAATTTATAATATTGATTATTTATAGGTTTAATTAAATATTTTAAGGGCTGGAATGGGTGAAAACTTATTTAGCCCATTAGGTTAGTTAAATAGGTCAAAAAGCCCATCAAATGGTACTTGGTTTGACCTAGTTTTTTGCCATTTGACTTTTAATTTGAAATTGATTTAAAATTTGTTACTTGCTGAAATTAAAATCCATTTAATTATTTAATGAGATTAAATAATTAAATCTGGTCACTAATTATTAATGAGATTAATAATTGGAAACAAAAAAGCTTAGTAGCATTCTTGGGAAACTAGTTTTTGAAGTAGTCAAAAAGTTTCCAAATTTGAAATAGTTTCTAAAATGAAAAAGTTTCCTAATATGGTTCTATTTAGGATAATGTGATTATCTTAATTAAATTAACATATTATAACTTAAGATATGGCATATACAAAGAATAATGTTTCAAAAAGTTGAAACATACATTAATTACACTAAATAGAATATATTTTTCGTTTATGCATTAGATGCATGTCTTGGTATGTTGAGTTGGTTATGGACTTATGGCCAATGCGATTGAGCATATGTATGGTTTATTTTGGCCCATAAGAACTTTCATGTCAAGCCTATTTATCTTGTAAAGTTCTTTTCAGTTATGTAATTAGATTGCATAAGATTAGAATCACTACAAAAAAAAAAACTATAAATTAGTAACTAAAATTAGCGACGGCATTATCTCTGCACAAATTTGAGTTGGTTTCGCAACTGTTTTACAATTCCATAATGGACAGGTTAATTTTCATTTTTTGCCACGCAATAGCGACAAAATCAACAAACAATAGCTAATTATTGACGAAAAATATACGCGTCGTGTTTTGAGATAGAATTATCGCTAATTTATTTTTTTATTCGTAAAATTACTTTTAGAAAATTTAGTGACGAAAGTTTTGGTCGCTAATTTTGGAGGAAAAATACTGTACCCCTTTTTACGATGATTTATTCGTCGCTAATAGTATTAGATTTCAATAAATATATTAGCGAAAAAATTATCTAGTCGCTAATCCGTCATAAATAAAATCAAAAATAGTTTTTTCTATTTTATTTTTTTTATATAGATCATATGAATTGGATATTTTATTTTGAAACAGAAATTTGTAAATTATATTATAATTTGATAATAATTTTCTATCAATTATCTCAAAATTTAAAATTATTTATTTAGAAAATTTATATTTTTGATAATAATAATAATAATAATAATAATAATAATAATAATAATAAACTACTTGTTATAATTATTATATAATCACATATGAAAATTAGTAAAATTAAATATGTATAAAATAATAATATAAATTTTATTATCTCATTTAAAATAATTATAAAAAATTTTATAATTTATTTTTATTTTGTAAAATTTCGATCAAATATTAAATTATTAGAAATTTTAATTATCTATATTTATCAAATCATTTTTAAATATAAAGACAAAATAATGAAAATTGGCAGGGACATTATAATTTTTTACTTTTATTTTTTCACTTGCAATCATATTATATTATAATTGTATAATTATACCATATATTTAACTACATATAATTTACTTCTAAAACTAGTGAAATTGACCTTTTTATCACATATCTTAATAAATTATGTATTCATTATGTGTGATAACATAATTATCTATAATGAAATGAAAATTAACATCCAAATAAATAGAATTGGTTGTTCATTAAATTTTAACTTATTTCAAAAAAAATAATAAATATGAACATATCATAATAAATATAAATCTATGTCCAGATATATATGGTAGTTATGTGACACTCCAAAATCCTAGAGGTATTATTTTTAGATCTTTGGTGGTTCAATGGTCCTTTCCAAACCCACCAATCATCCCCAGTCGTCGGTAATAGATAGATCGAAAAATAATTGCTAATAATACTAAAAAAGTTAGTTATCTTAATGGAAATAAGAAATAAGATCTGAAATTGGAGAGTTTGATTTGTAACACCCCAAAATTTGAGTCGCCTAATAATACTTATTAATATGTGAGCAATACTTCTGATAATTGTTCACAAGGATCAATTTATTGAGAATCCTATACGAGTGAGTATAATTTGAAGGCTAGTATGTGAGTGTGTGTGTGTATACACACACACACACACACATATATATACATACATATACATACACATATACATATACATACACACACATATATGTGTGTGTACATATGTGTGTGTACATATATATATATGTGTGTGTGTATCTATACACACACATATATATATGTGTGCGTGTGTGTATGTATATGTGTGTGTGTGGATAAGGACCCAAATTAAACCCTAGGAGCATTTAAAGGTATTATCTTGATAATTATGTTATGTTTCATAATTATTCTATCATAGGTATAATTTTTGGAGAAATTATCCTTTAGTGATATAATTTTCCACTAAGTTTTAAAATAATTTGTTTACAATGAGAATTTTGCACTAGACTAAGTATCTTGGCTAATTTGAAACGAGGGAATTAAAAAGAAAAGAAAGAAAGAAAGAAAGAAAGAAAAGAAATAAGATAGGATTAGGCTAATGGGTCTTTAGAATTATCGGGATGATTGTGGCTGCCAATTTACAAAAGGACATAAGAATTTGATAAAAAAAAAGAGAAAAGAAAAAGGGGAAAATCTTGAATAGAGGAAAGAGGGAGATCGGGATCGGATAGGGGGGAAGGCCGATCAACGGCGTAGATTCTTGGTGATCTCTTCGCTGTCGTTTTCTCTCCATCATCGATCCTTTTTCGTCGTCAGCCACCATTAACGTCATCTTCTCTATTTTTTTCTTTTCTCATTCTACCGAGAGCTTTTATCTCTGTTTCTAGCTACTAGGGCCAACAGTTGGCTTCACGACCACTATAGAAGAATTTCCAGTGGCAATGCGAACCTTTGCAGTGTCCTTTCCTTCTCTTCACCCGTTGATAACACGTAGATCGAAGAGGGAGGTAATTGGTGGTTCAAGGGAGATTTTTTATCTTCTGAGATGGTGTTAGGGTATGTGAACGACATCTGACTATTATCGGCGGTTTCAGCTACCAGCAACCAGCTTTGGTGCATCTCCAGTGACAAGTCCGATGTGCACCGGCTATCGATTCGACGAGCACGGTGATAGGCAGATTGTAGCATATTCGATTAATAGGTATGGGAATTATGTTAAAACTTGATTTCATGTGTTAAATTGAACTAAAATTTGTTTAAACTTTATGAGATTTTGGTAGTAATAGAGTGTTTGTTCTTGCATGCAAGTTTTTAAGATGATGTTGAGTAATAGCAAAGTTAAAGGGGGCACCAGCTTCTAGAAAAAAAGGTTAGGACCACAAGAAAAAAAAAAAGGATATGTAATAGGAAATAGGAGATTACAGACACTCAACACCTCAGATAAACACTAATCAAACAGTGAAGTAGAATAGGGAATGGATGAATTTCATTAATGGAAACTGAAAATTACAGCAACACTAGTCCAGGAAGAGATCTTCCCTCTCCATATAGGAGCCCTGCTCAAAAGGCAGATACAAATGATTGTCTAAAAATGCTCCCCTCTCTCTCCCCCAAAACAGAATAATAAAGCATTTTCCCCAGCAAGCTAAATCGTTACAAAGTATTGTCCAGCTAGGACTGGACCTAACAGAATGTGTGAGTCTTAGTCCAGCTCAATAACAAATCTTCATGTTTCCTTCTTTACCCCTATCTCTCCTGTGGGTGTAAACTTGCAGTTGCTTAGGCCCAAAGATGTCCTGGTCCAGCTCCATGCCTCCTTTTTCTTGTTCTCTATCAGTGCCACCCCCTTGAAAATCAGTCTTGTCCTTAAGACTGAATTGTGGATAGTCTCATTTCATGACATATTCGTCTTCCCATGTGGCTTCATCCAGAGTTTTTGAGTGCCACTGAATGAGCCATTGAGGAGTGCTCTCTCCGTTTTTGTTAATTTGCCGAGTGGCTAGGACCTTTTCTGGTTCAAGTTCACCAGTTGGATCTAATTCCAACTCTGGAGGTAGGGTACTAGAAAGGGGCTGCATCCTAATAGCTTTCTTAAGTAGAGATACGTGGAACACAGGATGTACCTTAGAAGTGGGGGGAAGGAAGAGGCGGTAAGCAACTGGTCCCACCTTGGCTGTAATCTGATAGGGTCCGAAATAGCGAGCTGCTAGTTTTGGATAGATCCTCCGACTGATGGATTGTTGCCTATAGGGTTTCAGCTTTAGGTATACCCAATTGCCTACCTCAAAAGAAACATCCCGGCAGTGTCGGTCCGCTTGAGTCTTCATTTGCTGTTGCGAGCACAACAGCTGCTGCTTTAGTTGATGCGGTGCCTCATCTCGATCAAGAAGATCACGGCCTACTGCTTCTACTTGGGCTTCTTCGGGGATGTACTGTAAAATTGTAGGAGGTCGTCTCCCATATACTATCTCAAAAGGGGAAACTCCTGTACTTGTGTGAAAGGTGGTGTTGTACCAAAAATCGGCCCAAGACAACCATTGAATCCAAGAATGGGGCTGATCCACAGCGAAACAGTGAAGGTAGGACTCAAGGCAATGGTTGGTAACTTCCGTTTGGCCATCTGTTTCAGGGTGGTAAGAGGAACTGAACCGGAGTTGGATACCATATAAGCGAAACAGCTCTTGCCAAAAATGGCTCATAAACACTGGGTCTCAGTCACTTATAATGGTTTTTGGGAACCCGTGGAGGCGGATAATATCCCTGACAAACATTTCAGCTATGATGCGGGCTGTATATGGGTGTATAAGAGCTGTAAAATGGCTGTATTTGGACAGTCTATCCACCACCACCATTATGGCATCAAATCCTTTAGATTTTGGCATTTTCGTAATGAAATCCATAGAAATGTTGTCCCACACCACCTACGAAAGGGGGAGGGGCTGTAACAGCCCTACTGGCGCCAAGGTGGAAGCCTTAAACCTTTGGCAAACTGAACAACTCTTCACATAGTCTTTAACCCGCTGCAACATCCCCTTCCAGTAGAAAATCAATGCTATCCTTTTGTTAGTTTGGTAATATCCCGAGTGACCCCCTGTGAATGAGCTGTGGAACTCCTCCAGAATGGCAGGGATCCATCGAGATGTCGAGGAGATCATCAGCTTCCTATTTCGGTATAACACCCCCCTCTTCAGATGGAACTTCGGGTTGGAGTTTGGGTTGGCCTGCACTGCTATTTTGAGGCTTGACAAATATGGGTCCAGCTCCACTTCTTCTAATAGCTGACCACCATCAATCCAAATCGAAGAGAATGCAAAAGAGCCAAATTCTGCAGAATCTTGTTGCCCCGAGAGGGAGTCAGCTGCTGCATTCATTTTTCCAGGTTTATACTGCACCTCAAAAATGTACCCCATTAACTTAGATAACCAATGCTGCTGATCCGGTGTTGTAATGCGCTGCTGCAGTAAATGGCGCAGACTCTTTTGGTCGGTGCTGACAATGAACTTCTTGCCTAACAAGTACGGTTGCCAATGTTGTATTGCTAATGCTAGAGCCATCAACTCCTTTTCATATGCTGATTTAGATAGATTTCGGTCAGCCAAGGCCTTGCTGAAATAGGCTAAAGGTCTGTCTGCTTGCATCAAGATAGCTCCAATTCCTAGGCCGGATGCATCACACTCCATGCAAAAGGGCTGAGAGAAGTAAGGAAGTGCCAATAATGGTGCGGTAGTGAGCTTCTCTTTTAACGTATCAAATGCCACTTGAGCTTGCTCGGTCCAAAGGAACCCATTCTTCTTGGTCAGCTCGGTTAGTGGTTTGGCAATCTTGCCATAGTCTTTTACAAACTTTCGGTAGTAACCCGTGAGCCCCAAAAAACCCCAAACTCTCTTGACATCCTTCGGAACCGGCCAATTCTGTACAGCAACGACCTTTGACGGATCAACATAAACGCCTTCTTTGGAGATACAATGGCCTAGATAGTCAATGGAGGTCTGGCCAATCGAGCACTTCTTGGGATTAACCTTGAAGTGGTTATCTCGTAGAATCTGTAAAACAATGGCTAAGTGATGAAGATGCTCCTCCCAACTCCAACTAAAAATTAGTATATCATCAAAAAAAACAAGAACCATGCGCCGTAGCAGTGGGCGAAAGACATCATTCATCACGCTTTGAAAAGTTGAGGGGGCATTGGTAAGCCCAAAGGGCATAACCAGAAATTCATAGTGCCCGTCATGTGTTCTAAACGCGGTCTTATGCTCATCCCTTTCCCGCATTCGTATCTGGTAGAACCCCATCTTCAAATCCAGTTTAGAAAAGAATGCTGCTCCATTTAATTCATCTAGCAGCTCATCGACTACAGGAATGGGGCATTTGTCCACTATTGTCACCTTGTTAAGAGCCCTGTAGTCAATACATAGGCGCCATGATCCATCTTTCTTCCTTACCAATAGTACCGAACTGGAGTAAGGGCTTTGACTTGGGCGGATAAGGCCCTACTGCAACATATCTCCGACTTGCTTTTGGATCTATGCCTTCTGTAGGTGTGGGTACCTATAGGGGCGAACACTTACTGCACTGTGCCTCGGAATGAGCTGAATTGCATGATCGTGTAGTCGACGAGGTGGGAGCCCAATCACTAGTTGAAAAACAGTAGTGAACTGGTGCATAATGGCCTCAATTTCCGACTTCCGTTCCAGGGGTATAACCGACATTGGGGCTGACACCAACTACAGCATGTTCCACTGTTTTTGTCTCAAGTTCCCTCCTCCCAGCCATACTTGTAAGGAACCTACATTTGAGGGGGTTCCCTCTATCCCAATCAATTTTATCTGTCTGCATCCATACTCAAACCTCATCCATTTCTTTTCCCAATTGTGCAAAACATTGCCTAGTGTCTTCAACCAATCCATCCCCAATACGAAGTCAATTGGTCCCAAATCAAACACTAGTGCTTCTATTTTCCACACATAGGCCCCCAATTCTAAATCAATCCCCATACACTTGTCCTGGACTAACACCTTATAACCATCCCCTAACTTGATCTTAAGGGGCAAAATAGAGGTAGTAGGGAGATTCAGAGAACGTACCAGTTTTCTAGATATGAAATTGTGTGTCGCCTCCGAATCAACCAACAAAATAACTAGAATACCTTGTAGAAATCCCTTCAATTTTAAGGTGCTGGGAATTTGTGTGTTTTCCCTTGCCTGAAAAAAACCTTTCATGATCGTGCACTCTCCCTCTGATCCCGCTTCTACATCTTGTGCATCATCCTTTGTGGTCTCATCCTCTTGCTCCTCCATGGTGACCACGAGTTCATTTTCCAGCACTGCAATACGTAGTTCTCCAGTGTTACAACGATGCTGTGGGCTATAAGGCTGGGCGCATCTGAAACAGAGTCCCAATCGGCGGTGCTCGTCGATGTCCCGCAATGATAGGTGGCGCGGTCCTCTATTTCGTGGGGCTTGGTGAGTTTTGTTGAGAGGGGGAAACGTTCCTAGGGTGGGAAACGTTCTTGGAGAAGGAACTTCAGTTGGGCTCAACGGTAATGGGCCTGGACTGTTAGTTTTGAACCGTGGATTGGGATGTCCCAATTCCTTGCCGTTTAGAGGGCGTACCACCGGTGGGGGGGCGAACGTTGTCTCAATTCGACTCCATCCTCCTCCGCCTCTGTCCCTTGTAGCCACTGCCCGATTTCCTGGATCGAAAGTAAGCTCAGCATCTCTGGCGATCTCCATGGCCTCTTCACAACTTTGGGGTTTCAGGTAACGAACCCATTTGCCCACTTCCTCCTTCAATCCTCCCATGAAGTAACCCATAAACTGAGCCTCTGATGTCTTTGGAATATACCCGATGATCGTCTCAAACTCCATTATGTATTCGTCGACAGAACCTGTTTGGAATAAGGTGCGCAGTTCTTCATATGGGTTGTGAGTTCTTCTGTTGCCAAACCTGCCGTTCATGCATTGTTTAAATTGCTCCCAGGTAAGGTGTGGATTGTCTCACCAAACCTGAGAGAACCAGGTGATCGCTACTCCGATGAGGCACATCTGAGCTATTGGAATCTTCATTCCATCGGGTGTCTGATTGATGTTGAAGTATAACTCCAACTTAGTGATCCAACTTTGTGGGTCTGTTCCGGAAAACTCTGGCACTTTCACCTTAGGTAAGGCGATCGATCCCATGCCAAAATGGTTGTTCCTAAGGTAAGAATCCAGTTGTGGCATGCTGGGTTGGCCAAAGCGATTTTAGGATCGGACAAATACTCAGGTTGGTGTTTCAGCGCTCTCGTCTCCCTCCTCAGCATATGGGTCTTCGATTTCTGGTCTAAAGGGCTGCTTATCGGCTTTTGTTTGGGATTGAGTATGCTTATGTGCACATTGCTCTTCGAACAATCTTTGAAGCACAGCCATGGATCGCTGCATTTCACCCATCGATTGTTTCAACTCACCAATGGATTTCTGCATGCCCTCCATAGTTGCTTCATAACCATCAACACGTTCCTGTAAATCTTGTTTGGATTGTAAACGGGTTTTAGGTGGGTCTCCCATTGTGCTTTCGGTGTGTTTCCCACAGACGGCGCCAAATAATAGGAAATAGGAGATTACAGATACTCAACACCTCAGATAAACACTAATCAAACATTGAAGTAGAATAGGGAATGGATGTATTTCATTAATGGAAACTGAAAATTACAGCAACACTAGTCCAGGAAGAGATCTTCCCTCTCCATACAGGAGCCCTGCTCAAAAGGCAGCTACAAATGATTGTCTAAAAATGCTCCTCTCTCTCTCCCCCAAAACAGAATAATAAAGCATTTTCCCCAGGAAGCTAAACCGTTACAAAGTATTTGTCCGGCTAGGACTGGACCTAACAGAATGTGTGAGT
This sequence comes from Excoecaria agallocha, assembly GCA_037975025.1. NCBI lineage: Eukaryota > Viridiplantae > Streptophyta > Magnoliopsida > Malpighiales > Euphorbiaceae > Excoecaria > Excoecaria agallocha. The sequence continues at coordinate 12,071,487 of CM075814.1, read as the reverse complement.
CTTAGTCCAGCTCAATAACAGATCTTCACATTTCCTTCTTTGCCCCTATCTCTCATGCGGGTGTAAACTTGCAGTTGCTTAGGCCCAAAGATGTCCTGGTCCAGCTCCATGCCTCCTTCTTCTTGTTCTCTATCAATATGTGGTGTTAGATTTTGAAAGGAAATGAACATAGTTTAACCAATTAAGCTTTAGGATTTGAAACTTTGTTAGGACTTGCTTATAAAAAGTGATGTTGGTATAGTACTATATTAGGCTTTGATGGTTTCGAAATTGTATAAGCTTGCTTGAATTGTTAACTGAGTTATGTTTAAGCTATTTTATATTGTTGATTCCATGACCAAAGTGGACGTAGATTAAGTGCAATCATGTTCAATAAAGAACGTGTTTCAATTCATATTTGAGTGATTTCATTTGTGTGTATTTATTCCATTCTACTCAGTTACTTTCCTTATTACATCCGAAAAGAAATGGGTAGACATGAATTGGCACCAACATTAAAAGTTTCCTCTTTTACTTGGATTTAACTCTTGAGAAAAAGAAAAAATCAATTGCAATTTTTGGTTTCTTTTTCTAATCAGAATCATTGATGCTGCATTTTGATGTCCAGATATTGAATTATAATGCAGATAATATTAAGTGCAACCAGTTAGTAGTTGCCTTAAGTTGCATATAACAAGTCTTTTATGTCTGGAACAATTCCATTTAGGTCTTTTTATGCTTCATAAAAGAATTTCAGAAAATTTGTTGGTGAATTAATTTGTGTGCTATTCTTCTAAAGTAACTAGATATTTTTTGTGTATTGATTTATGGATTTTAGTGTTAGTGAATGAGCTTTGATTGAAATTAAAACCATAAGATTTGAATTTTTGCTATCTCTATGTGCTTGATCTATGATTAATATATTTATATTTTATGTTTAAAGCTAAAAACTTATTGGGCTATCTTAAGTTCTGAAGATATGAGATAATTTTGCTTCCATTTTCAACATTAGAGTGTGTTATAGAAGAGATGGACTGAGAAATTTGAAGTACATGATGCTGCAATAGAGGCTACCTTTAGGTATGCTTTTTATTTTTTAGTTGGGTAAATGTGCTTACTACTTTGTTCCCTATTATTTGAATACATGTGCTTATTACTTCCTAGGTCACATTAATTCACTTTAGTTATATGAAATTATAAATAATTGATTGGATTTAGATTTATCGGTTAACATTTTCTAGATTAGCAGTTTTGCAATATAATATACTTCTTTCCAACTTTGTTGTCATTACTTTTTAGAGAGGTAGTCTTGTTATGGGATAAATGTGCAACTGTCTGTCTAGTAATTAAGTTTATTGAATTTCCTTTTATTTAAAAGATGATAATCTATGTTGTTGATTTCATGTACTTCTTTTTTTATAGCCAATTGACTTCATGGATGCACTAATATCATGCCTACTAGTCTCACCCCATCTATTCACCAATTGTCATGTTCATAACCTGACAACACAAGAATATATGGTATTAGTGCATCCATTTTTTAAAGGTGAACTAACTTTTGTGATTTAATTAATAATAACTTATGGGTTTGGCCTCTTCTGTCACAAGCGATTCATTGCATTCTGTGACAGGAGTTTAACTTTTTGGTAATGATAATATATTTATTTTATTATTTTATATTTTGATATATTTTATTTTAAATTATTTTATACAAAATTAATAAATTATATATTTCAATTTTATCAATTCAGATCAAATTAGATCTAATGCCATTGACAAAAAAAAATCTAATGCTAAGTTAGACTTTTATATACTTACTTCCAATAGAAAACCACATTTTAGACCATAATGTTTATATTTTAATGAAAAAAAAAGCAACCTCCACAAAGTCAAAGAAAGGAAGCTTCAACTGCCTATTTTTTACAACTTAATCAATCCTACTTTTTCATCAACCGTAGACTTCCTTATATAAACCTATACGTATTTGTGATGCCTATGTGTTGTTTTGTGAACATTATGCGTAGTTATCAATTTAGGGAGAGAGTGATAATAGGAATTATGGGTTTTCTTTAAACAATTATGAATTTGATTAATTAATAAATTGAGAATTTGAAAACATATTAAAACCTTCAAAATTTTATGAAAGGCACAGCTTGATTCTATTTCACTGTGATAAATTTTTATTAGCATACAAGTTTAGTGAGGGATTTTCCCTCTCGATTTTCAATTATTTAGCAAGAGATGCCACCCTTGCAACATAGGAAATAATATTTATTTTTTACCTTCATATTTAACGTATCCCTCACAAATAGCAAGAATGTTTAGTGAGGGACAAGCACTTGCAAAATATATTGATTTAGCAAAGGACAATACTCTCGCAAAATAAGTGAACATTTATTTTCCATCACTATGTTTTTAAGATTTTTCCTGGTAAATGACATGCATGTTTATAGATTTAGTGAACCTAATGCATAATTTCCTTTTAGCCATTTAGATCCTATCATGATTGGTTGGTTTTCTGCTGGAACTCTAACATAGTATTTGGCAATCTAATGGTACAAAAAGAAATAAAATAAACTAATTTAGTTCTCTACTTGATTGTTTAGATGCTTTAAGAGATAAGAGGAGCATAGAAATTTTTACATTGTATGCCTAGAAGTTAAGGTATAAAATTCAAAAAATTAAAAATAGATTCCAAAATAGAGGAATACATATTGGTTTTGTTTCCTCTCTCCCTCCTCTTTTTTTCCTCACTTCTCAATATTCTCCTCTTAAGTGCTGCAACTAAAATTCTTAAAAGCTAGAACACAATCCAAATGTAATTCAAAAGGAAAAGAAATTTTTTGCTGCTTGGTTTATTTATTAAAGTTAGAAATGCATACTTTTCCCAATTGGCAGTACAAAATTCTAATATTGCATCTCTTCACTGCATATTTTATATGCAGTCGCATCATATATATGACATTTTTAATTAATTTTCATGCTTTGCATTCCCAAAACTTCCACTGTTGAGAAGTGTGACATTAATGGAGCTTGTTTGTGATGCACGAGATTATTCACATGCTGAAAAGGATGCCACATCATGGAATTATGTTTTTCTAGCTTGAAGTAAGTATCCATATGCCCGTTATCTTTTATGGGTTGACCCATGCTTTATAGTAATTAAGAATTGCAGTTTCATCTGGCAGATTTAATTAGATAAGTTTGTTTCTAATATTTTAATTGTTTAATTATCTTAATTAACTTTAAATCATATTTCTACATCTCTATTTTTCCTTCATTTACTAAAGTATGTTTCTACATGCACCTGCAGCTATACCTATTGGGTCAACTAACAATAATTTATATATAAAATCTTAATGTAATGGAACATGCTATCGCTATGCTATTTTTGATTCTAGTATTACTAACACAACATTGAATCATCTGATTCTAGTATTTTGCATTGAAATTTAATTAATAAAATGACTAACATTGAATCATCTCATTTTAGTATTACTAACATAACTTTTCAATTTTCATCCACATAATTTCAGCTCATTCATCTACTTACATTTTTTTTGCCCACGATAAAGTTTTATATATAACAACCCTTATATTTGTTCCCTTTTGGCCAATTAATGTTGGCTACTTTATTAATGTAATTGGTTAATGCTGATTTTATTTTGCATCTAGCATATCTAACCTATGGTTTTATGCATGACTATTCACCCTTTTATGTGTTTTGGAAGTGTGTGGTAGAACATATTTGTGTAGTTATAGAATATGCCAGAGAGTGAATACTAATTTTATGCTAAGTGCTTAATGAAAAATTTTATGCTAGCTATCATAATTTGGTATATTTTGAGCTAGTTTTTATTTTTTTCAGCTATTTGCAATATATGAACTTATGATTGAAATAATAGTTGGCTATGGAGCTAGTTTCATTGAGTTCTTTACTAAGGAAGCCAAACTGGTATATGGTGATAACAGGAAGCCAAACTAGTATATGGTGATGATGATGATGCAAGAATAAAGGCCGATGGATTGACAGTGGATGAATCTTATTTCATAGGCAGGAAATTACTTGATGTTACTCTTCATCTTCCATCTTTATATTTTGGTATCTGCAGCTTCTCTTTCTTGTAATTAGTAGTAGTAGTAGTAGTAGTAGTAGTAGTAGTAGTAGTAGTAGTAGTAGTAGTAGTAGTAAGATTTAATTTAATTTTTCAGAAATTGACTCAACTTCAATTATTTGTAGGCAACTTTGGTATTGGTTTTAGATGTTTGGACTGAGGTAATTTTCTCAATTCTTCGGCTAAGCTAGTCAGAAACTAAAGTAGTTTTGTAGATTGTCAAGTGCTAGTTTCTCTATAGTTGTGTAAAATTTAGCATTGGTTATAGATTTAATGGTATAAACTAATGAGAATAGAGTTTTACTTATTAATATTTCTTAAATTACTTAGTTTCTAGTATCCAATTCTAATAATCTTCAGTAGCAAAAACAAAAAAATTACAGAACAAGAACAAATATTTTACATAGCAGTAAAACAAAATAACTATTTCTTCAGTCTTAAGAGGGAAAAGGTGTAATTTCAGTTTTAGCTCATGTTTCTCTTGTATCTTGATGAAAGTTATAAAAGTATTATTGGCAGTGAATGTACTATATTGGAAAATTATCTCTTAATTTGGAGGAGATATTGGGTGTGTATATATTTTTTCATGATTTTTTAAATAGCTATTTCTATGGACTTTGTTTCTCTTATACCAATCAATAGTTTGATTGAATTTGATTATCCTAAAGTTTTGGTTGACAATGTAGTGTCTAGGGCATTAATATTTTAGTAGCTTTCTGATTTTTGAAAAACTCTAGTGATATAAGTGAAAAAGTAATATTAGAACTACATGATAATAATATTTGGAACTTTGGTTCTGTTATATCTACCGAAATATTATTCATGATTTTTTATAGATTTAGTTGTTTTGTCAATTGCTACTTATACTCCAATAATTATTGGATCGAATTATTACCTTCCTTTTAGATAGTAGTTGAGAACTACTTTCTAGCTAGTTTAAGGATTTTGCTGTATATGTTGCATCAAACCACATTATGTTGGTGAAAATTGATAATAGTGGTGTGAATTCTTGGCTCTTTGTGCTTTCTTTTATTTTGTTGTCTTTTTTTTCTCTCTATGTACTTTTTCTCTATCCATGATCGAGAGTCCCAAGAGATACTTATCTGAGAATTCCAACCCCTTCTGTTAACCTTGTTTCCATCCCATACTATTTTTTTCTAATGTTTTATATTTATGTTATGCTCTGATATCTCAGGATTTTGATAATTATGCTGCTGTGCTATGGTATTCTATTATAATTTTTTCGATTACTCTGGTCTGCAGATTCTACTGTGGACTATGAATTTAAGGGAAAAAAAGCTTGTCTATACAACAAAGGAAAGTCTAAAAATTGATTGAAAGCGAAGATGAGAAGAAGGAGAAGGAATAATAGTTGATGTTATTTAGGATGATTTTATTAGTATTTTGTTTTATTGTTTTAAAAGAGATTGTTTAATGACATTATATGCGATTTCGATTATTTATATATATGTGTTTTGGAATATATTCTATTTTGGAATAAATATATAAATATATTTGTGTATGTATGTGTGTGATCATTATTGTGTATAAGATGAAAACTAATAAATACTGCAAAAAAAATTAAATTATGCTATAATTTAGCGACGAATTTGCGACAATAAATAGGTCGCTAATATGTAAAAAAATAAGAATTTCACAAATAATTAGCGATAAATTTAGTGACTAATCTTCGTCCTAACATTTAGTGATGGAAGTTATTAGCAGCAACCTGTCGTTATTAATACAATAATAATTAATGATGGAATTAGCGACAAAAAATATAGTCGCTAAATATTATTATTATAATATTCGTGAGTAATTTTGAAAATAAATTAGCGACGGAAATTTTCGTCGCTAAACTAATGATTAATTTAACATCCGTCGCTAATATATTAGCGACTATTCATTGTGTTGTCGCTAAATTTTATTAGCAACAAAATTTTGGCAATTAGTGATGGAAAATGCCATCACTAATTGCCAGTTTTTTTGTAGTGAATAGGAAAGAAGAAGATCAAGACCATGGAAGCAAGATGGGCCAAATTAAGGATCCAAGAAGAAAATAAGATTTTGTAATATTCTTATTTTCTTTTGGTTTTGTAATTTATCCATTCTACCTAGGGTTTTGACCTGGTTGCCTTTTTGGCTTGAGGAAATCAAAGTAAAAAGTCCATAACTAGCTCATATATTTAAGAGTTAAATGCGCATGATTAATTAGATTAATGTATATACATACATATGCAAATGTATACTAACCATGAATGATGAGACCTAAAAGGAACAAACCCCTCGTTTAATATTAAGACATATAACCTTCCATTAGTAAGAGGAAAACTAGAGTTCTTTATAGTATTAGGTTGCTGAGCAAACTCAAATCCATATTATATCGAATATGTTCGAATCATATTAATGGGTCGTCTTAACTATCCCATTAGTTTGTTAAGCAAACTCAAGGCTAATGGACCTAGAGGCAAGATTGGATTTTGCATATCAAGATATGCATATATTAAGAGTTAATGCCTAATGATTGAATAATTGCATAAAGATGCAATTGGTATATGATACCTACCTTTGAAGTTAGGATTTGGCTTGTTGAGCAAACTCAAGGTCAAATTTCTAACTAAAGATTAGATGTTGACCCACTAAGAAAACCACCGGGTTTTCTATAATCAATAGTGAGGGCTATTAGTTTACAATAAAATAATAGGAGTAAAATAGAATAATAAAAGACCTTATTAATGGATTCATATATATGGACATATTCTAACATGCTTAATTCTTCACATCTAGGTTATTGCATCATGAACACTACACATATTAACCTTCGCTCAATTTTGGATAACAAGTTGGTGGGGATCAACTACTCAAACTGGATCAGGCAAGTAAGAATTATTCTTAGAGCTGAAAAGATTCACTATCTCTTGGATAAAGATCCGCCACTGCTTTCATCTGATGATTGCACTAATGAGATCAAGGGCATTTATCAAAAGTATATGGATGATAGTGAGGCAACAGCATGTTTGATGTTGGGTTCTATGTCTCCTAAGTTGCAAAAGCAACATGAGAAGATAGATGCGAGAACTATCATGTTGCATTTAGAGCAAATATATGCTTTTTAAGTTAGAACTGAGCAATATAAGATTGCTCGAGCTCTCTTTAGTTACAAAATGGTAAAGGGCACTTGTGCTGCTACCTGTGCATTGGAGATGTATGGGTACATTGAACATCTTGGTAGGTTGGGCTATGTTATGGATAATGATCTATACATAGATCTAATCTTGTATTTATTGGCACCCAGTTTTGCACCTTTTGTGCTTAACTTCAATATGAATAAGATCATGGTTACTATCCCTGAGCTTATTAACATGCTCAATACTGCCAATGGATATGTTTAAAAGGGTTCAAAATTAGTCATAGTTGTCTCTTCTGCTCATTCTAAAAAGAAAAAGAGCAAGAAGGAAAAAAAGAATGCAACCAAAGCCCATGGTGGAATATCTAAGAAAGTGGCTACCAAAAAGGATAAGGACTCTAAAGGGATATGCTTCCATTGTGGTAAGGTGGGCCATTGGAAGCAAAACTGCAAGGTCTACCTAGAGTCTCTTAAGAAAAAGAAGCAAACCGAATCTTTTAATCTAGGAATTTATATTATAAAAATAAATACATATTCTATTACTTTTAAGTAATCTTGGGTATTAGGTACCAAATGTAGATTTCACTTATTTAATAATCTGCAAGGCCTAAGGAGTAGTAGAAAGGTTGGTAAAGGAGAGATGGATCTACAATTAGCAATAGGTCAAAAGGTTGCTACACATACAGTGGGATGATATTAAAGCTAGATAATTGTCATTATGTTCTAGTATTAGCTAAAAACATTATTTCTATTTCATATCTTTTGGAACATGGTTTTGATATTTCTTTAGATAGGAACAAAGGTTGTTCTATTTTTAAGAATAATTTATTATATTGTTCAGGTTTTATTGATAATGGAATATTTATTCTTGATCTTGGAAAACAAATACATAACATAAATACTAAAAGAGCTAAGAAAGATAACTTAAAAACTTCTTATTATGGCATTGTCATTTAGGTCACATAAACGAGAATCACATGACTAAGTTAGACAAATTCAATGACTTAGGTTCTTTTGACTATGAGTTATTTGAAAAGTGTGAACCTTGTTTATTAGGCAAAATAACTAAAATATCGTTTAGTAGAAAGGGTATGTAGGCTTATGAAACATTGGAACTTATATATTCAGATGCATATGGTCCAATGTCCATGCATGCTAAATGAGGTTATCTATATTTTATAACTTTCATAGATAACTATTCAAAATATTGTTATATTTATCTAATAAAGTTTAAATTTGAAGCCTTTGAAAAGTTTAAAGAATTCAAAAATGAAATAGAGAAACAAATTGGCAAAAGTATTAAGACACTGAGATCAAATCGAGGTGGAGAATACTTAAGTTAAGAATTTCAAAGTTATCTAAGAGATAATGGGATATTATCTTAATGGACTTCTTCATATACACCATAATATAATGGTGTATCTAAAAGGAGAAATTAAACACTATTAGATATGGTTCGATCCACGATAAGTCTTGCAAACTTGTCGAAATCCTTATAGGAATATACACTGGAAATAGCTATCTATGCATTAAATAGAGTTTCATGTAAATTAGTTGATGTTACTTCATATGAGATGTGGAATAATAAGAAACCTATACTCTTTCATATGAAAAGTATGGGGTTACCTTACTTATGTTAAGAGGACAATGTTAGACAAGTTAAAAATGCTTATTTGTGGATTATCCAAAAGAATCACTTGGATATTACTTCTACCATATCTTGGACCGAAAGGTATTTGTTTCAAGCCTTTATATCTTTTTAGAGAAAGATTTTCTCCAAAAAGAAGATAGTGAAAGTAGAGTTGATCTCAAAAAAATTCAAGATCCATAAATAGAAGTTGATCAACCGGTTGACATTGAGATTGTAACTCATAAAGATGAGATAACAATCAAACCTTCTAATATACAAGTTCCCAAAAGATCTACTCGAGTTTGTTTAGTCCTAGAGAGATATGGATTTCTTATAGGTGAGGATAAAAATGTAATTATGGTGGAGGATAATGAGCCTACTAGCTATGAAGAGGTTTTGAATAGTTTTGAATCTGATTTATGGCTTAAAGCCATAAAGTTTGAAATTGACTCCATGTATGACAACAAAGTATGGAATTTGGTTGATCTACTTGAAGGGATAAAATCCATAGGGTGTAAATGGTTTTTCAAGAAGAAGATCAACTGAAAGGTAATATGGTTACCTATAAAGCTTATCTTGTGACTAAAGAATATTGTCAAAGAGAAGGAATTGACTTTAATTAAACCTTTCCCCTATGGTTATGCTTATGTCCATAAGAATACTTCTTACCCTTACTACTCATTATGATTATAAGATATGACATATGGATGTGAATATAACTTTCCTTAATGGAAATTTAACTGAGGATGTGTAAATGATAGCACCTAAGGGATTTACATCCAAGGAAGGCAAAATAGTATGCAAGCTTTAAAGATCCATTTATGGATTGAAGCAAACATCTAGGAGCTGGAATATCTAATTCAATGTGATAATCAAAGATTTTGATTTCTCACAAAATAAGGATAAACCTTATGTATATAAGAAGGTTGGTAAAAGTGCAGTAGTTTTCCTTGTTCTATATATGGATGACATACTGGTCATTGAAAATGATATTTCCATTCTTTAATCAGTTAAGATTTATTTATCCAAAAAATTCTCCATGAAAGACCTTGGAGAAGCATCTTACATTCTGGGAGTAAGGATCTATAAAGATAGATCTAATAGGATGCTAGGTCTTTCACAATCAACATACATAAACAAGATACTAAAAAGGTTTAGTATGGATCTATCTAAGAAAGGATTTATTCCCATGGTATATGGGAAAATCCTTTCTAAGTCCATATGTCCTCAGCATAAGAGCAAATAGAAAGTATGAAGAGGATCCCATATGCATCTACAATAGGATCAATCATGTATGCTATGTTATGTATGCATACAGATGTTTTATATCCTTTGAGTGTCACAAGTAGATTCCAATCCAATTATGGGAAAGAACACTAAATACCAGTCAAAAACATCATTAAGTACTTGAAAAGAACCAAGGAGATGTTCTTAGTGTATGGCGATTGTGATTTACAAGTAAGTGGGTATACGATGCCAACTTTTAATATGATAAAGATGATTGTAAATCACAGTTAGGTTTTATGTTTTTGATGTGTGGAGGAGAAATCAGTTGGAAAAGTTCCAAATAGAAGATGATTGCAGACTCAACAATGGAGGCTGAGTACATTGCAGCTTCTGAGGCAACAAAAGAAGCTGTATGGATCAAAAAGTTCATCACTAAACTTGGAGTGGTCCCTAGCATTATTGATCCAATACCCCTATATTATGATAACAATGGAGCCACTGCATAAGCAAAGGAACAACGATCTCATCAAAGGTCCAAACATGTCCTCAGACACTACCATCTTATTAGGGAGATTATAGCAAAACATGATATGAAGATTGAGAGAGTTTCCAAGGACGATAATGTGGCAGATCCTTTCACACAAGCACTATCCTAGAATAAGTTCAATCACCACATATATTCTATGGGTTTTAGATATATGGTTGACTGGCTCTAGTGCAAATGGGAGATTGTTAGTGATATACCCTAGAGCCCATATGAAATAGGGTTTTTATCTATGTATAAAACATTCTATTTGAATAATAATAAGGCATTCATACATTCTTTAGTGCTTTTGTATAATAACATTTGCATGCATATAACTTAAACTATTGAATGTAGTTCTTAGTATATAAACACAGTACAAAGATAATCATGAAACGTTCATGATATGAGATACCTATTGTATGCAAAAGTGTTAATACCTAAATTATTCCTAGTCGTAGTATTAATAAGAAAGCACATTGTTGATATGGATAGACTAGCATATGTTATATTTCTTGAATAGTTAAAGCAGTAGTTCTCATTATCTATAATTATTGAGATAATCAAAGTTAGCATATGGATGCTTGTTAAAAGAACAAGTTCATTAGAGACCTATCATGAGATACTTCGTATGGATACTTATACTATATCAGTGAATTATCCCATCATATCAGTTGTGCAAGTATCTTTAGACTTGAGATCACTAAGGTATCTTAAGTAGCAAGTGTTATACTTTGACTCCTGTGCTTTTACTTCACAAAAGGGTATACATAGCTTAGAGATTGGGTATAACATGAACTACTTAGAGGTAGTTGAGTTACCAATAAAGGATTCACCACTTCAATTATAGTGAGGATTTCTATCTTAAATATTTCTATACATCTTTATTTAGAAAACCTTGGCCAAGGTGGAATACAAGGTGAATAAGATTCACAAGGGCATTTTAGGAATAAAGATAAAAAGTATAATAATACAATAAGTTCATAAATGAATTGATACATGTCCATATTCAATTCATGAATGAGATTAAAAGAATGGTGAAAGGAGTGATTACATGAAAACTTGATATGGAAGGGTAAAAATGGAAACCATTGAATTTTTGTCATTTGGGTAGTCATGACGCTTGACTAAAAGCCTCTCATGACTTGTACAATTATGTATAGAAAATATCAATTGAGAATTGATATAATGGTTTAAAAGAGTTCAAATTATAAGTCACAGTTCGACTAAGACTCTTAGAGTCATAATTCGACTAGGACTCTTAGAATCATTGTTCAATTAGGACTCTTAAAATTATAGTTAAACTAGGATTCTTAAAAAGTTCTAATTTGATTAGAACTCTTAGTCTCCTAGTTTGATTAGAACTCTTAGAGTTTCAATTCGATTAGAATTCTTAGAGTCCTAGTTTGATTAGAACTCTTAGTTACATATTGTATTGCTAACATGCACAGAAAATCCAAAGGGATACACACATATAAGAATTAAGATCTAAGGTAAAAGTAATGTATAAACATGACATGGGATGTCATGGAAAATTATTTTATAAGTTGGTAAGAGACAATTAAGGGTTTGATAAAAGGAGAAAAGTTTATTGCATAGAAAAGGCCCATAAGGCCTAATATATGCAATAGGGCTTTTATGAGCTAGAAAATTTTCTTTAGAGTCCATTTGGCATCATATGTAGTTAATAATTAATAAAAGGCTTTATTAATATGTTATAAGGCTATATATAAAGTTTGAATGGGTTTGAAACTCAAAAAAATGTGCCAGCCTGGTTTAGTTAGGCCTTATGTATAGAATTGGACAATTAGGCCTATAAGTGTCACTTGAGCCCATCCAATTGGTCCAAGCTTAATTAGAAGGTACAACCATTACAACATAACCCTAATCTAACCCATTAGGTGCATAAATACATCTCAAAGTTGGAATTAGGGTAAAAGAAGTAAGTGAAAAGAGAAAAAGAAAATTACAAACTCTTCTAGCCACCAAACCCTAGCCTCCTCTCCCTTTCTCTTTAAGCTGAATTGGCTTTATTAGTCCCTAAGCCAATTTCGGCCATTACTACACCTTGAGAAGGTTATTTAACTTCTTGCTTGGATACCTTAGAGGTACCTTAAAGTAAGGACACTGGTGGTTTATGATAACCCTGTGCAACGTTTAACAACTGTTCAACAAATACCTACGGTAAAGTTCTGAACTTTAGTTAGGAAATTCAATTCTTTTGACTAGATCATGAATTTTAGTTTATAAAAAAAAATTAAACTTCACCCTTTACATGTGATGTAATGTGATTATAAACCAACATTTATTACGCTAGAATGATATTCTAAATAAGATATCTATTTTTAACTGGTTTTCCATAACAACTTTTGTTATCTTAGAATTGAGTCATTATTAATAAAAAGTGAGGTAGATAGTCCCTTAGCAGAGGTATTTTAGTTATTAATTTTTATCATCATTTAAATTATGTTCTGCATTTAATTTATTTCAGTTTAGTTTGAGTTTTTTATTTACTTAATTGTTAATTTAGCTTAATCCAATTTATTATCACTTTATAAAATTTGGGAAATTATTTTGCATATAATTTATTTTAAAATCTGAAATACACAATCCTTGGGTATGATATTAGAGGATTCTAATCTTATTTTTCTATATTACTTAATCGATCTAGTATACTTACTAGATATCGATCAAGTTTTTGGTGTTGTTGTTGGGGATTGACATATATTTTAGATTTTACAGTGAATTTTGTATGTTATTCTTCTTTTCTTTCTTATTTTTGATTCTTTTATTTATTTATTCTTTTATTCTTTTTAGGTCTCAATAGGGCATGGTAAAAGATGATTTTATTTTATCTATTGACCTCTAGATTAAGAGGACATTGCATAGAAGGAGGCGACAACAACGAGAAAACATGATTTCACAGGATATGCCACATGATGACCCATTTCTCAATAATTAACCATCTTTGCTCAAAGGAAAATTCATTCAAAACCAGCTACAACACAACCAAGATCAAGTCTAAGGGAATGGGATGAGATCAAGGACTATTAGAGACTATGCCACTCCTAGGTGGAACGAGGAGCACTAGACCATCATGCTACCTCAGAATAATCATTTTAAGATGAAACCCACCACCATCACAGTGGTCTAAAAAAATTAGTTATCAAGTTTAAAGATTGAAGATCCAGCTTAGCATTTGGACATTTTTCTAAAGATAAGTGACACTGTGCAAATTTCAAATGCGTCTATAGATGTTAGCCAACTGAAGTTATTCCCATTCACCCTCATTGGTAAGGCATGGGACTGGTTACAAATACTGCCAAGCTAGTCTATAAGATCCTGGGAGTAGATGCAAAAGAAGTTTTTAGTCAAATTTTTTCCACCAACCAAGATGGCTACCATTAGGAATAATATTTATAATTTTCAACAGCTTTAATAGGAACCATTTCATGAGGCTTGGGAGAGATTTAGGAGGCTCTTAAAGAGTTACTCTCGCCATGAAATTTCTATACATCAATTGATGTCTACTTTTTATACAGGTGTCAATCAATCAACATGATCTCTCCCAGATGTAGTTTCGGATGGAAGTTTTATGAATAAGATACCAAAGGAAGCTTTCCTATTCCTAGATGAAATGGCTATAAATGAAGCTTAATAGGCAGATATAAGAACTACACAGAAATAACAAAGAGTGTATAGTGTAGATGAGGTGGCAATACTTAGAGCTTAAATAAAGTTGTTAAAAAAGGAGTTAAGTGTATTGAAGGTGCAAAATGTCTCAGTCTTATCTTGAGGATGTGATACTTATAAAGGCAAACATGTTCTACTGGAAAGTAAGGTTAAGGATGCTGGAAGTTCAGTGGCTGAGGATGTCAATGTTATGAATCCATATAGCAATACATACAATCCTGGTTGAAAAAATTATTTTAACTTTTCCTGGAGAGAGGGAAATTATGCTTCTACTTTCAACACCCAACCTAGAGCTCCTTTTAACTAAAACATAACCCACCATGCCAATAACCACTATCCTTATCAAGCACAAGGCCCAACACACTTTTCATCTACTTAGCAAGCTCCACTTACTAACCATCCGGATTCCATCAAAGACATCAAGTCCCATAAGATAGGAAACCTAGTTTAAAGAAGATGTTTGCCAATTTCATAACTATCCAGTCCACCTTTATGCTAAGTCAAGATGCTAGATGAAAATCTCAAGATGTTTGGATGAGAAATCAAGATGCCTCGATTAGAAATTTGGAAACTTAAGTGGGATAACTTGTTAACTCTCTCTCTAACGGAACTCATGGTACATTTTCATCTAATGTGGACTGCAATCCCAAGGAAAAAGCAAAAGCTATCACTTTAAAAGTGAAAAAGAGGCCCAAAAAGGTAAAATTTCTTCAAAAATAATGGAATAAAAAATAAAGGTAAGTATTTCTAAGCCTAATCTTATTAATGATGTACCTAATGTAGTTGAAAAAGGTAAAGGTAAGGAAAAATCTGGCATGACTACTGTAGATGAGTTTAAGTTACCTGAACATTCTCTAGCTAGGAAAGATAAGCAAAATGAACAATTAGCTAGATGGCTTGACATTTTTAAAAAGTTACATGTAAATTTACCTTTCGTTAAAGTTTTATTACACATACCAAAATATGCTAAGTTTATGAAATGGCTATGTTCTGATAAGAAAAGTTAGAGGGTATGGGTACAGTACTGTCTAAAAATTATAGTGCAATTTTAGTGAACAAAATTCCTGAAAAACTAAAAGATTTAGATAGTTTCATTATTCCATGTTAGTTAGGAGGGAATTTTATTGGTCATATTTTGTGTGATTTAGGTGCGAGCATAAATTTGATACCTTATTCCATTTGCAAAAAATTAAATTTGGGAGATATCAAGAAGTCTCGAATGACACTGCAATTGACAGATAAGTTTATAAAGAGACCTAAAGGCATAATTAAGGACATTTTGGTTAAGGTGGAAAATTTCATCTTTTCGGTGGATTTTGTTGTAATTGATGTTAGAGAGTATGCCCTAGAGCCCATGTAATAGGGATGTTTTTCATATGTATGAAATTTATATTCTTAATAAAAAGCATCATTCATTTATTAATGCTGTGTTTGAATACATGAGTTTGTAAATCTTAAATTAATAAATGAAGTCCTAGATATTATAGACACAGTGCAAAGGCAATCATGAAGGTGTTCATGATGTGAGATGTCTATCGCATGCAAATGTGTTAATATCTAAATATCCCTAGTCATAGAATTAACAAGATAGGACATTGTTAATTCGGACAGACTAGCACATGTTATGCTTCTTGAATGGTTCAAGCAATGGTTCTCATAATTGTGATTATGGATGATAATCAAAGCTAACATGTGGATGCTTGTTAGAGGAACAAGTTCATTGGAGACCTGCAAAAAGAATCCTCATATGGATATTAAATCTATGTCAGTGAGGAATCTCTTCATAGCGGTTGTACAAGTATCCTTAGACTTGAGATCACCAAAGTTATCTTAAGTAGCAAGTGGTATATTTTGACTCCATAACTGATTACTTCCAACTGGGAGTGAACATAGTTAGGAGATTGGGTATATCATGACCTACTTGAAGATAGTTGAGTGATTGACAAAGGATTCACCATCCCAGATTTAACAAGGGAAGTTATCTCGTATGATTCTATAATTGCCTTGTTCAGAGAATCTCTGGCCAGAGTAATATGCCGAGATGGATGGAGATCCATGAAGGGCATTTTAGGTACAATGGTTGAATTAATAGAACATACATAATTAGATTTATATGAGTTGACAGAAATCCATACTCAGAATCTAATTGAGATAAGAGTGGTGAAAGGAGTAATTGCACGGTAACTGTTTCTATGGAAGGATACAGTCAAACCACATGACTTTCCTGACATTTGGGTAGTCATGATGCCTAGCTAGAGGCCAATCATGACTTGTATAATGATGTATCAAAATATCAATAGAGATTGATAAAATGATTTAAAGGAGTTTAAATCATGTGAGTTCTGAATAGAACTCACAATTACATATTATACTGCCAACATGGACAGGAACCCAATAGGTCACACACATATAGAGAAAAGGGTAAAATGGTAAAATGACAAGGATAATAATATTTTATATTATTATAAATGTAGAGAGGAGAATATGATAATAATTAGTTAAAGAGTTTAATTAATTATGATCAAATAAAATTGTCCGCGAAACTTTTGAGAAATGTTCTGTAAATTGGACCTAAATGAAATAATGTATTTCATGATTAATTATTATTGTCTTATAAGTGTTATAAGACTACTATAAGTGTTATAGGACTGATATAATAATTAATAGGACCATTGGAGAAATTATAAAGGGCCAAAGGAATGAAGAAGTTTGAGGAAGCCCTCCAGAAGAGGGCTACACGCCAACTCCAAACAGAAGGGCTTGGAGGGCTTTTTCTTGGACCAAATTAATGTATATATGTTACATAAGTGTTATGAAACTCACATATTTAATTTTGTTGGATTTGGAATCCATTTGGGTATTTAAATCCAATTAGATGCACAAAGGGCCTAGTTTGTGGATTTTGTGCATAGTCTTTTATGAAAAGATTTAATTTGGATTTAATTAAGCCCAAATGATTATAATTAATTCCAGAGGCCCAATTATTAATTCTCCAGAAATTTTAAAGAGCCCAATCTCAATAAGGAGTTGGAATTTTAACCTAACTATAAAAGGCCAACTAATGAGAATTAGGGTTAAGTGATTAAAACAAAAAGGAAAGTCTTTTTCTCTTAATTCTCTCTCCCTTTTGCGCCACTTCCATTGCTAGCCTCTTGGATTTCGGCCAGCCCTAGTTGAACACCAATTTGTTAGTTTAATTTACCCATCTCTAGTGTGGATTACTCATTGGAGGTGTTCGATTTTGGACACTGTGATTTACGACAACCCGGTGCGAAGTAAAATCAACTGTTCAACAAAAATCAAAGGTGATTTTTCTTATTCTCATATAGTTATATTGTGTATTCATGGCAAGATCAAAACTAATGGTTAAAAAATTTTAAAATTCCGCTCATGTATGTGATGCATGTAACCGTTAAAACCCAACATGGTATCAGAGCCACGGTTTTGCCATGGATATACAATTCTATATTATTCTGCAGAATAAGTTTTGTTTTATTTTGAGTTATTTATTTCATGAACTTTAAAATATGAGATTTAATTGTTCATGAATGAGAAATATTGATTTCTGGATGTATTTGTGATCAAATAAATTTGGTGAAAACAAAACTGAAATTTTTGAAGAAAAGTGATTTGGGTTTGGCGTGAAACCCATTAGGGTTTGGCATGAAACCCTAGGTAATGTAGGGGCTATTCTAATTTAATTTCTTATGGATCCATTTAAAAATCGTTTAGATGATATTTTATGTGTTTAATATGTGATATTAAGCCGTAGGATCGAATGAAATTAAAATCGAACAAGTTTTGCATGAAAACTAGTTTTGTCGAAAAGTTCGATAAATTAGTGTTCTTCGTGTGTTCTTGATTTGTTCATGGTTAGAACGACTTTTGATCTTCTAAATCTGATATATATGATATATTAAAGTGTTTTTAATTAATTGGATTAATTAAAATGGGCCTTAAATTATTTTGATTAATTTTAATTATGTTTATGGACTTGGTTTAAATTAGTGGATGACTTGGTGGGCCCAAGGAGCTGATTTAAATTAACTATTATAAACATTAATTAAGTTTATTAATGGGTTTTAAGGGCTGGAGTGGGCTTGGCTCATTCCAAAAGGCCCAAATGGTCCAAATGACACAAAACTAGTTTGTGTGTGAACACACTTAGGGTTTTTCTTCTGTGGGTTTCGGCCTACACTTGCTTTAAGCCCAAAATTGATTCTTTTAATTATTTAATATGATTAATTAATTAAATAATCAATTTATAATTAATTAATAATCAATTTGATTGATTATTAAGGCAAGAACACATTCATGCAAAAAGGTTTCCTAAAATGAAAGTTTCCAAAATGGAAAAAGTTTCCTAATTTGATCACATCATTAAAATAACTCAAAATATAGTTTCAAAGGTTGAAACAAAGTTAGTAATCCATTTCTTTATGCATTAGAAAGGCATATAAGGGTGTATGATTGGCATGATGGATAGTTATGGACAAAGCCCAATGTGATTGAGCATTATGCATGTTTTGGCCCAATGAGGACTTTCATGTCCCGGCTACTTGTTTTTGGTTTGTATTTCATTTCAAATTGTAATATGTAATTAGATTACTTAGATTAGAATTAGAAATAGAGATGGAGACCATTTTCAAGGAGCAAGATGGGCCGGATGGAGATCCAACAAGCTTGAAGATAATGTAATTATTTTTCTTGTTTGAATCATGCATACTACCTAGGTGTGACCTTTTGATTTCCCTCTTGGCTCGGGGAAATCAATGTAGTGAAGTCCATAACTATACCATATTTGTATGCTTATATTTATGTGATAGATATAGGATGCATACCAATGTATGCCAACCATGTATGATGAGACTTAATTAACTAAAACCCTCAAACAAATACTAAGGTATATAAGCCTTCCATTAATTTGAGGAGAACCAGAGTTCTTTATAGTGTGGGTTGTTGACCACAGTCAAGCTCACATTATATCGAATATGTTCAAATCTAATTAAATGGGTCATCTTAGCTAGCCTATTAGTTTGTTGACCTCAGTCAAGGCTAATGGTTCTAGAGGCAAGATTAGGGAATGCATATATGATATGCATGCATCAAGAGTTGATAACCTAATGATCCAATAGTTGTGTAGAGACACAATTGGTATAGAGATACCTACCTTTCAAGGGTATGGAATTTGGCTTGTTGACCACAGTCAAGGTCAAATTACATATCAAGGATTGGATATTGGCCCACTAAGAAAACCATCAGGTTTTCTCGAATTATATAGTGAGGGCTATTAATTCACAATAAAATAGTGGGAGTAAATGGATTAATTAAAGACCTTATTAATGCATACATATATATGAACATACTCTCATATCTTTTCTATTTCACATCTAGATCATCATCATCATGAGCACATCAAACATTAATATACGATCAATCTTGGATAACAAGCTGGTTGGCAACAATTATTCTGACTGGATCAGGCAAGTGAGAATTGTTATCAGGGCTGAAAAGATCCATTATGTCTTGGATAAAGATCCACCACTACTTCCATCAGATGATGCCATTGATGAGATCAAAGGCATTTATCGAAAATACATGGAGGATAGTGAAGCAGCAGCATGTCTGATGCTGGGTGCTATGTCCTCGGAGCTTCAGAAGCAACATGAAATGATGGATGCTAGAACCATCATTTTGCATCTAGAGGAGCTTTATTCTTCTCAGGCTAGAACTGAGCAATATGAGATTGCTCGAGCTCTATTTAGTTGCAAAATGGTGGAAGGCACTTCAGCTGCTGCTCATGCATTAAAGATGTATGGGTATATTGAGCATTTGAGTAGACTTGGCTATGTTATGGATAATGATCTATACATAGATTTAATCTTGTACTCGTTGGCTCCAAGTTATGCACCTTTTGTGCTTAACTTCAACATGAACAAGATCCAAGTATCCATTCCTGAGTTAATCAACATGCTCAAGACAGCTGATGGATCATTTAAGAAAGATCCAAAAAGTGTCATGGTTGTCACTTCTGCTAAAGGCAAAAAGCAGAAGAATAAGAAGATAACCAAGGCGCAACCAAAGAATGGTGGGATCTCCAAGAAGAAGGTTGCCAAGAAAGAGAATCCCAAAGGAACTTGCTTCCATTGTGGAAAAGATGGTCATTAGAAGCGTAACTGCAAGGCCTATCTAGATTCTCTTAAGGAGAAGAAGCAAGCTGTTGCATCTACTTCAGGTATTCATATGATTGAAATTAATACTTATTCTATTGCTTCTAAACAATCTTGGGTATTAGATACCGGATGTGGATCTCATTTATGTAATGATCTACAGGGGCTTAGAAGTTTTAGAAGAGTTGGAAAGGCAGAGATATGTTTGCAGTCAGCTACTGGACAGAACATCTCTACAACAGTTGTGGGGACTTACTATTTGCCTCTTCCTAGTGGATTAGTACTGGAATTAAATAATTGTTATTATGTTCCAGCCTTATCCAAAAGTATTATTTCTTTCAGTCGTTGGATGAACGATTATGATATTTCTTTGAAGGACAAATGTTGTTACATTTTTAAGAACAATATGTTTTATGCAAAAGCTATCATTGAGAATGGTATATTTGTTCTTGATTTAATTAAAGAAGTACATAATGTGAATACCAAGAGAATGAAATATGATAATCTGAATACCTCATACTTATGGCATTGTCGTTTAGGCCATATAAATGAAAAACGCATGACCAAGTTACACAAGTCATGTGATTTGGGATCATTTGATACATGTGAATCTTGTTTATTGGGAAAAATGACAAAAACTCCCTTTATTGGTAAAGGAGAATGAGCTAAAATGGTTTTGGACTTAATACATTCAGATGTATGTGGTCCAATGACTACACATGCCAGAGGAGGTTACTCCTACTTCATTACTTTCATAGATGATTATTCCAGGTTTGGATACATCTATCTAATGAAATATAAGTCTGAAGCATTTGAAAAGTTCAAAGAGTTCAGAAATGAAGTAGAGAAACAACTTGGCAAAAGTATTAAAAGACTTAGATCAGATCGAGGTGGAGCATACTTAAGTCAAGAATTTCAGGATTATCTTAGAGATAATGGGATTTTATCTCAATGGACTCCTCCATATACACCACAACACAATGGTGTATCTGAAAGGAGAAATCGAACACTATTAGATATGGTTCGATCAATGATGAGCTGAGAGGACTTGCCTAAGTTTTTTTGGGGATATGCACTAGAAACTGCTGTTTATGTGTTAAACAGAGTTCCTAGTAAATCGGTTGATGTTACTCCATATGAGATGTGGAATAACAAAAAACCCACGCTTTCTCATATGAAAGTATGGGGTTGTCCTGCATATGTGAAGAGGACAATGTCAGACAAACTGGATGTTAAGTCTGATAAATGTTTATTTATGGGATATCCAAAAAAAACGTTTGGATATTATTTTTATCATCCCTTAGAACAAAAGGTGTTTGTTTAAAGACATGCTTGGAAAGAGAATTTCTCCTACGAGAGGACAGTGGGAGTAAAATTGAGCTTGGTGAAGTTCAAGACCCACAAATAGAAGTTGATCAACCAATTGAACCCGAAACTGAATTTCATAATGATGAGATTACAGTTGAACCTGATTATACACAAAATCCTAGAAGATCTACTAGGATGCGTTCTATCCTTGTGAGATATGGATTTCACGTTGATTCGAATAGAGGCATAACTGTATTAGAGGACAATGAGCCTACAAGCTATCAAGAAGTTTTGAACAGTTCAGAACGTGATTTATGGCTTAAGGCTATGCAGTCCGAAATGGACTCCATGTATGAGAATAAAGTATGGACTTTAACTCAACCACCTGAAGGGATAAAACCCATAGGGTGCAAATGGGTCTTCAAAAAAAAGACTGACATGAAAGGTAATATAGTTACCTATAAAGCTCGCTTAGTAGCAAAAGGTTATCGTCAAAAAGAAGGTATTGACTATGACGAAACTTTTTCTCCTGTAGCGATGCTTAAGTCTATAAGAATACTTTTAGCCATTGCAGCTCATTATGATTATGAGATTTGGCAAATGGATGTGAAGACTGCTTTCCTTAATGGAAATCTTTCTGAGGATGTGTATATGACACAACCAAAAGGATTCACATCAGGAAATGGCGAAAAGGTATGCAAGCTTCAAAGATCCATTTATGGATTGAAGCAAGCCTCTAGGAGCTAGAACATACGATTCAATGAGACAATCAAAGAGTTTGGTTTCTCACAGAATGAAGATGAACCTTGTGTGTATAAAAGGGTCAGTGGGAGTGCAATTGTATTCCTAGTTCTATATGTAGATGACATATTGATCATGGGAAATGACATTTCTCTTCTCCAATCTATTAAAATATGGTTATCCAAGCAATTCTCCATGAAAGACCTTGGAGAAGCATCCTATATTCTGGGAATAAGGATCTATAGAGATAGATCCAATAGGTTGCTAGGTCTTTCTCAGAGTACATATATAGATAAAGTATTGAAGAGGTTCAATATGGATCTCTCTAAGAAAGGGTTTATACCCATGGTGCATGGGAAACACCTTTCTAAGTCTATGTGTCCGCAGACACTAGAGGATAGAGAGAGCATGAATAGAATACCATATGCATCTGCAATTGGTTCTATCATGTATGCTATGTTATGTACACGTCCAGATGTAGCATATGCTTTGAGTGTCACAAGCAGATTCCAATCCAATTTTGGAGAGGAACATTGGGCAGCTGTCAAGAATATTCTTAAGTACTTGAGAAGGACTAAGGATATATTCTTAGTATATGGAGAGGGCAGTTTGGAAGTAAACGGGTATACAGATGCCAGCTTCCAATCTGACAAAGATGATTGTAAATCACAATCTGGTTATGTGTTCATAATGGGAGGAGGAGCAGTTAGTTGAAAAAGTTCCAAACAAGAAACAACTGCTGATTCCACGACGGAAGCTGAGTACATTGCTGCTTCACAAGCAGCCAAAGAAGCAGTCTGGATCAAAAAGTTCATAACTAAACTAGGAGTGGTGCCTAGTATTGTTGATCTGATTCCTTTATATTGTGACAACAATGGAGCCATTGCGCAAACAAAGGAACCACAGTCTCATCAGCGATCCAAACATGTTTTCAGACGCTACCATCTCATAAGGGAAATAGTAGCTAGAAATGATGTGAAAATAGAAAGGGTTCCCACATATGACAATGTGGCGGATCCCCTCACTAAAGCACTTTCCCAGATAAAGCATGATCACCATATAAATAGTATGGGTCTGAGACATATGA
This sequence comes from Excoecaria agallocha, assembly GCA_037975025.1. Taxonomy (NCBI): domain Eukaryota; kingdom Viridiplantae; phylum Streptophyta; class Magnoliopsida; order Malpighiales; family Euphorbiaceae; genus Excoecaria; species Excoecaria agallocha. The sequence goes on along the minus strand of CM075814.1, from coordinate 12,047,887 downwards.
GTGATTGGCTCTAGTGCAAGTGGGAGATTGTTAGAGAGTATGCCCTAGAGCCCATGTAATAGGGATGTTTTTCATATGTATGAAATTTATATTCTTAATAAAAGGCATCATTCATTTATTAATGCTGTGTTTGAATACATGAGTTTGTAAATCTTAAATTAATAAATGAAGTCCTAGATATTATAGACACAGTGCAAAGGCAATCATGAAGGTGTTCATAATGTGAGATGTCTATCGCATGCAAATGTGTTAATATCTAAATATCCCTAGTCATAGAATTAACAAGATAGGACATTGTTAATTCGGACAGACTAGCACATGTTATGCTTCTTGAATGGTTCAAGCAATGGTTCTCATAATTGTGATTATGGATGATAATCAAAGCTAACATGTGGATGCTTGTTAGAGGAACAAGTTCATTGGAGACTTGCAAAGAGAATCCTCATATGGATATTAAATCTATGTCAGTGAGGAATCTCTTCATAGCGGTTGTGCAAGTATCCTTAGACTTGAGATCACCAAAGTTATCTTAAGTAGCAAGTGGTATATTTTGACTCCATAACTGATTACTTCCAACTGGGAGTGAACATAGTTAGGAGATTGGGTATATCATGACCTACTTGAAGATAGTTGAGTGATTGACAAAGGATTCACCATCCCAAATTTAACAAGGGAAGTTATCTCGCATGATTCTATAATTGCCTTGTTCAGAGAATCTCTGGCCAGAGTAATATGCCGAGATGGATGGAGATCCATGAAGGGCATTTTAGGAACAATGGTTGAATTAATAGAACATACATAATTAGATTTATATGAGTTGACAGAAATCCAGACTCTGAATCTAATTGAGATAAGAGTGGTGAAAGGAGTAATTGCACAGTAACTGTTTCTGTGGAAGGGTACAGTCAAACCACATGACTTTCCTGACATTTGGGTAGTCATGATGCCTAGCTAGAGGCCAATCATGACTTGTATAATGATGTATCAAAATATCAATAGAGATTGATAAAATGATTTAAAGGAGTTTAAATCATGTGAGTTCTGAATAGAACTCACAATTACATATTATACTGCCAACATGGACAGGAACCCAATAGGTCACACACGTATAGAGAAAAGGGTAAAATGGTAAAATGACAAGGATAATAATATTTTATATTATTATAAAGGTAGAGAGGAGATTATGATAATAATTAATTAAAGAGTTTAATTAATTATGATCAAATAAAATTGTCCGCGAAACTTTTGAGAAATGTTCTGTAAATTGGACCTAAATGAAATAATGTATTTCATGATTAATTATTATTGTCTTATAAGTGTTATAAGACTAATATAAGTGTTATAGGACTGATATAATAATTAATAGGACCATTGGAGAAATTATAAAGGGCCAAAGGAATGAAGAAGTTGGAGGAAGCCCTCCAGAAGAGGGCTACACGCCAACTCCAAACAGAAGGGCTTGGAGGGCTTTTTCTTGGACCAAATTAATTTATATATGTTACATAAGTGTTATGGAACTTACATATTTAATTTGGTTGGATTTGGAATCCATTTGGGTATTTAAATCCAATTAGATGCACAAAGGGCCTAGTTTGTGGATTTTGTGCATAGTCTTTGATGAAAAGATTTAATTTGGATTTAATTAATCCCAAATGATTATAATTAATTCCAGAGGCCCAATTAATAATTCTCCAGCAATTTTAAAGAGCCCAATCTCATTAAGGAGTTGGAATTTTAACCTAACTATAAAAGGCCAACTAATGAGAATTAGGGTTAAGTGATTAAAACAAAAAGGAAAGTCTTTTTCTCTTAATTCTCTCTCCCTTTTGCGCCACTTCCATTGCTAGCCTCTTGGATTTCGGCCAGCCCTAGTTGAACACCAATTTGTTGGTTCAATTTACCCATCTCTAGTGTGGATTACTCATTAGAGGTGTTCGATTTTGGACACTGTGGTTTGCGACAACCCGGTGCGAAGTAAAATCAACTGTTCAACAAAAATCAAAGGTAATTTTTCTTATTCTCATATATTTATATTGTATATTCATGGCAAGATCAGAACTAATGGTTAAAAAATTTTAAAATTCCGCTCATGTATGTGATGCATGTAACCGTTAAAACCCAACAATTAATATGAAGGAAGATAGGAAAGTTCCAATGATTATTAGAAGACCATTCTTAAACACCATAAAGACATTGATAGATGTTCGTGGACAAATTATTACCTCGAGATTCAATGATGAGGATATGGTATTCAATGTCAATAAAGTGATGCAACATCCCTCATATGACTTTGAAAAGTCCATGTACTTCATTGATAGTGTTCAAGAATCTGTGTTCAAAAATGTGTGAAAGAGATTCAAGAGGAGATCATTTTGGAAGATGTGTTTCAAGGTTGTTTAATGCATTTTATGGACAAAGAAAGTGTAAGTAAAAAAGAGTAAAAGCTGTTAAAGGAGATAGATAAAAAGTATGAGGATAAAGGAGTAAAGGAGGAAGATTATTCCCCTTCTAAGGAAGAAAAGAATTTTGAACTTAAAACTCTACCACCTCATTTGAAATATGTATTTTTAGAGAAAAATGCAAAACCTATAATTATTTCTTCTCATTTGATAGGTTTGGAGGAAGAGATGCTTATTAAAGTGTTGAGGAATCACAAGGGAGCTATTGGATAGGAAACCTCGGACCTCAAAGGAATCAACCCAAGTTTCTATATATATATATATATATATATATATATATAAATTTCTATGAAGAGCAATTTTAAACCAATGGTGCAGCCCTAGCGATAACTAAACCCAACCATGCAAAAGGTTGTAAAAAATGAGGTACTTAAATTTCTTGATGCAGGTATTATTTATCCTATCTCTCATAGTAGTTGAGTTAAGTCCAGTTCAATGTATGCCTAAAAAAAGGGTACGAATGTAGTGACAAATGAGAATAATGAACTTATTCCTACATGTACAGTGATGAGCTAAAGAGTGTGTATTGACTATAGAAGATTAAATAATGCTACTAGAAATTATCATTTTCCTTTACACTTTATTGACCAAATGCTATAAAGGTTAGCAAGAAATCGATTTTACTAATTTTTTACATGGTTATTCGAGTTACATACAAATACCCATAGCCTTGAAAAACCAACAAAATACCACTTTCACATGTCTCTTTAGTACTTTTGCTTATAGGTGAATGCCTTTTGGTCTTTGTAATGCGCCCGCCATATTCCAAAGATGCATGATGGCCATTTTTCATGATTTTATTGAAAAATTCATTGAATTTTTCATGGATGATTTCACATTGTATGGGTATGATTTTGAGAGTTTTTTATCCAATCTTGCTTTAGTATTAGAGAGATGTAAAAAGACTAATCTTGTTCTCAATTGGAAAAAATACCATTTTATGATGAGAGAAGGTATAGTCCTAGGATATAAAATTTTGAAGAAAGGCATTGAGATTGATAAAGCTAAAGCGAATGTCATTGATAAATTTTCTCCTCCTACTAGAGTTAAAGGCATTAGGAGTTTTTTTGGTCATGTCGAATATTATCATCGCTTCATCAAGGATTTTTCTAAGTTTCTAAATCACTATCTAATTTATTGATTAAAGATGTTACATTTAACTATGATGATGAGTGTTTGCAGGCTTTTAATTTGTTGAAGCAAAAGTTATTTTCAACATCTAAAATTGCATCATCGAATTGGAGCTTACCATTTGAGATTATATGTGATGCTAGTGATTATACAGTCAAAGAAAGGAAATGGTTTTTTCATACCATTTACTATGTCAGTCACACACCCATAGGTGTACAAGTGAATTATTCAACCACCAAGAAGGAACTCTTGGCAATCATATTCTCATTCAAAAAATTCAAGCCGTATCTTATTGGTGCAAAAGTATAGTTTAGTCTTACCATGCAGCCCTTCAGTATCTCTTTGCCAATAAGGACTCTAAATTGAGGTTAATAAGATGGATTTTGTTATTCTAAGAATTTGATGTAGAGATCAAAGATAAGAAATGAGCAGAAAATTTTATAGCTGACCATTTATTGCATTTATATCATACTCATGTGAAAAAGGGGAATTTTTTTATTTATTTCCTAATGAACAAATATATGTTGTTTATTATTGTGAAATTTTAATTCCTTGATTCGATAACATTGCTAATTATGTTGCAGGGGGTTATCTTCTAAACGATTATACTTAACAGCAAAAGAAGAAGCTGAAGGTAAATGTAAGACATTACTTATGGGATGATCCATACTTGTTCAAATTATATCATAATCAAGTGCTATAAAGATGCATTCATGAGGAGGAACTAGTAAATATTATAAGATCATGTCATGAATGAGCAGGTTAGAGGTCACCATGGACCGAATCACATAGTGGCAAACATCTTACAATCAGGTTTCTTTTGGCCCTTTCTCTTTACCGATATTAAATCTTTTGTATATTTCAAAACATGATGAGATGTAAATGAACAATGTCTTAGAAGTATAAATTTTTTATGTCTAGAGAATTGACTTTATGGGATCATTTTTGAACTTTTTTAGATTTGAGTACATCCTAGTTGTTGTTGATTATGTGACCAAGCGGATAGAGGCAATAGCTACTAGGACATGTGATACTCGAGTTGTGTTTGAATTCCTTAAGAGAAATATGTTTACTCAGTTCGAGCACCAAGGGTTATTATTAGCAATAGGGGTAAGCATTTTGTCAACCATCAATTCAAATTTCTGTTTAGAAAATTTGGTGTAAATCATAAAATTACAACCCCATACCATCCCCAAGCAAATGGATAATATGAGGTGTCTAATAGGGAATTGAAATCAATCTTGGAAAAGATAATCAATAGTGCTAGAAAAGATTGGTCTTAAAAGCTACATAAGGCTTTTTGGGCCTATAGAACTACATTTAAGACCTTTATATGCATGTCTTCATTTAGATTTATCTTTGGGAAAGCATGATATTTGCTTGTCGAAATAGAGCTTAAAGCATATTAGGCTACCAAGTTTCTTATTTTGATTTGAGATGTGCAATTGAAAATAGATGTTTGTAGCTCAATGAACTTGAGAAATTTCGACTCTAGTCTTATGAAAACACTACCTTATATAAAAAGAAGATAAAACATTGGCAGGATCGAAAGTTGGCTCCGAAGGAATTTATTCTAGGAATGTTAGTTGTGCTCTATAACAGTAGGTTGAGGTTATTCCTGGGGAAACTGAAGTCTAGATGGCTCAGACCATACCAAGTAGTCATGAGTAATATATTTCGGGTGGTGATTGTAAAGAGTTTGAAGGATGGTCGTGAACATAAGGTTAACGGTCATCGGTTGAAACCTTATAATGCTGCTCAGGTAGAGGCTGTTGAGGCAACCTTAATTTTTCATTATAAGTAAGGCGGCTTTAAAATTTTAAATGAAGACTTTATAAATTCAAATTAAATTTTCTAACCATTCTTTGTTTTTGATTTTGTGTTTTAGTTTTGTGTTCTTTTGTTATTTTCTGTGTGTTTTAATGTTTATGAATCTAAGTGGAATTGTGATTATCGAGTGCATGGAGTGGATATTAAGTGTCAAATTTTACGTATAAATTCTTTTACCTATTTATTGTCAGTTCTCCTAATATAATATGGGTTAAGAGCTCAAGGTATGCTAAGTTTATGCTAATTGATTTTAATTAATTTGGATTTTAATTCTAAATTAGATTGCAGATTTTAATTAAGTTTGGGGTGTTAATATAGAAGAACTAATTTTAATTGTGAAAATGGGGTAGATTTTACAAATAGACAATTAACAGTAGTCATCTATGAAAATCAACTTAGTAGGGAGGAAAACCATCCCATTTAGTGTTTTGTCCCTTTTGTTCTAGTAGCTTAGAACTTGGCAAGAAGGACAATCATCCCTACTAAGTCACTTAATCCCTTTAAAATAGAATCAAACAACTCGATAGGGATAAAAATTATCCCTACCAAATCCCCTAAGCCATTCAAAGCAAATTTTACCCTTTTTCCCACCGAGTGCCTTAGGTTATTGGGTCATTTAAAAATTCTCTCCTTTTTCTTTTATTTTCACACAATGCACTTCACTCTCACTCTTCCATTCTTGTTTTTTTTAATTTTGGCACATCCACAACAACCAAGTAAGTTTTTCTCCCTCATTTAATTCTAAGTGCTTCTTTGTTAATTTTATATTTGATTTGAACTATTGGATTGGGATTTCTTCTTCTTGGTTTTTCCCTCTTGCTATAGTTTATAAGGATTGTAAGGTTTAAGTTTGCACCTCAAATGCATGTAATTATGTGTTGAAAATTTGAAATTGAGTTGTTTAATTGGTTTAAACTTAGTTGTTTTTCAATTTTGGCATGTAATTGGTTTGGACTACTCTTGATTTAGCTTGGTTGTTGTTATGCCCACAATGTGTTTGACAAAATGCCACAATGACCAACTTAAAATCTTTTACCTCAATTTACTAAACCAACCCAATACCCTATAATCTTAGATTATATACCTCACTTCGCACACATTTGTTAGCATTTGTTCAATACATTGATTATGTGAAATTAGTGTGGCCATTTTAAATCATAATAGCATCTCTAGTTGGTTTGCCTTTCCATTTTAGCCTTATTCTCTACATTTGTGCTTTTATTTGCATGTTTGATGCTTGAATTGAGTGTTGTATTATACGAAGGATTATTATATCTTGTTTTCGATTGTTGGATTATGCAAAAAATTATTTCCCTCAAGGTGTTTTTTTGATGTTCTTTCCTTGTACAATTTGTCCATATAATTACTTCATGCATCAATTTTTGCTTCATTTTTATTGCGACCTACATTGGTTTTTATTTGTGTCAATTGTGGTGTTTCCTTCGTTTGCATTTATATCGGCCTTTACTTGCTATTTTGGCAAAGTATGGAGTATTTGATAACTTTGAATTGCAACTATATTTTTCAATTTACTTTTAGGTTTGTTTATTAATTTTTTATTATTAAAATATTTGATTTTATGATTAAAGTGTTAAATTTTCGAGTTGAGTGTGCTTAAGTTTGTTTTGTGTGATTTTGCAGTGTTTTTATTGAAAAAGGTTCAAATCAACCTGGCAGGGATGAAAGAGTTCCCCATCAGGTTGCTTAGGAAATTTTTTCTTTTATTCTAGTAGCAAATAACTCGACAGAGAAGGAAATCATCGCCACAAAGTGTTTGTTGTGTTCCAAGTAGAGAAGAACAACTCGATAAGGACAAGAGGCTATCCCTACCATCTTCCCGTGAAGAAAGAAATCAGATCGATAGGGACATTTCTCATCCCCATTAAGTGCCCTATGTTTCCAGTGTATTTTTTTATTCAACCCGGTAGAGACAAAATGTCATCTCCAGCAAGTTCTTTATGCAAATTTACGATAAAAGGAAGTATAAGAAGTTATATGGAGGCTGGATTCTTAGAATTTAGGGTATTTAAGATTTTAAAGTTAGAATTTAAGAAGTTAGTCGATTTTACATCTAAAATAGACCTAATTTTATCTTCTTTTGGAATTTAGGTAGTTTAATTCTCATAGGGTTTTTCAGCTTTCCTCTATTGTTCTTGAAGACGTCAAGAGCAAGCTTGAAACTTTATGAGTACAGTGTTTAATTACTTTATTTTTCCATTTATTTTGATCATGAATAGTGAGTAATTCTCTACTTTTGCTAAGTGAAACTTAAACACTCATTCTTTTAATGTAATGACTCTTCATTGAGGTTAATTTTAATATAAGTTGGTTATTTCTTAATTCATGTGCTAATTTTTATCTTTGGTTATGGTTGAATTGATGTTTAATTTTTCGAATAGATGATTGAATGTTAATTTAGTCTTTAATTAATGATATACATGTTCTTGGCCTATTCTACTCATGTCAATGTATTGTTGTGTTTTGAAAATTAAGACAAGAATTTTTTTATTCATTAGTTGATTAGATTTAAGAATTTGAATTAAGAATAAGCTAAAGTTAGGTTTTCTCGAAAGATGAATCAATGAAAGTTTAGGAGTTTAAAAATTGGATTTGCATGCTAGGTATTGGATTGTTCTTAAATAGATAATTTAATACACTAGAATGATATTCTAAACAAGATATCTATTTTTAACTGATTTTTCATAACAACTTGTACTATTTTAGAATTAAGTCATTATTAGTAAAAGTTGAGATGGATAGTGCCTTAGCAGAGGTGTTTTAGTTATTGATTTTTATCATCATTTAAATTTTGTTCTACATTTAATTTATTTTAGTTTAGTTTGAATTTTTGATTTGCTTAATTGTTAATTTAACTTAGTCCAATTTATTATCACTTTATAAAAGTTGAGAAATTCTTTTACACATCATTTATTTTAAAATCTGAAATACATAATATATTGGGTATGATTTTATAGGATCTTAATCTTATTTTTCTATATTATTTAACCGATCTAGTACACTTGCTAGACGCCAGTTAGCTGACATAGTTAGATGATGACACTGGGCAACCAATTATCAGACATATCATTTGACACATGGCAGTGCGTGTACGAGTGTAACTCATTGAGAATTCACAGTGATGTTTTTTTTCATCGCTAAAAGTAAATTTTTTTTGTTAAATGCTTTCCACCATCGGCTGAACGAGTTGTTGCAATTTTTTCGCTAAAAATCTTACATATTTATCATTAGTATTTTCAATTTTATATATATATATATATATATATATATATATATATATATATATATATATATATCTATATCTATATCTAATGTATAAATACAAATTCACTAGTATAGTACTAAAAAAAATATAATATTTTAAATTAAATAAAGTTAACTTAAAATCCTAAAGTAAATGCTAGATGCACTATTGTAAAGCATATTTTTCAATAGTTATAATTAAGTCATATGCTTTCTAAAAAACTTGTAACAATTTTTTTTATTATAGTATTTAAAATTGAAAAATTTTACTTACAAATTTTTATAATGGATAATTTTTATGCTTAAATTTATCAAAATAAAAATATTTTATTTTTAAAATGAACAATACATGATATTATGTAATTAATTGTACGTAAAAATATGAGCAAAATTGCTTCATTTTAAATGGTTGAAAATAACAAATTGATTAAAAAAGTTTTGTGGTAAAAATCACATTCATTCATTAAAAAAAATTCATTGAATAAAAAAATAATTTTTTTATATAAATAATGCTACATCCAACATATGTCATTTTGCACTATTGCAAGGTATCTTTTGCAATAGTGCTTCTATCATTTATTTTAGGATTTTAAGTAAATTTGGCTGAAAGTGCAAATTAGTTCCTAAAATTTGGTAAAAAGTACAATTTAAACTCTAAAGTTTCATTTGGTGTAATTTCACCCTTAAAGTTTGAAAATCGGAGTAATTTAGCTTCTAAAATGATACATGGCCAATTTTTGAGTGACATGTGTTAAATTTTTAAACGTCAACCATCATTTCAGGGGTCAAATTGCCCTAATTTTAAAATATTATGGATGACATTGTACGAAATAAAATTTTAGGGTCTAAACTATAGTTTTTTCCAAACTTTAGGTGCCAATTTGCATTTTTAGTCTAAAAACTTTATTTAATTTGAACTGATATATTTTTTATGATATATATATATATATATATATATATATATATATATATATATATATATATATATATATATATATATATATATATATATATATATATATATATATATATATATATATATATATATATATATAATTAAATTAAAAAAATAATAATAAATCTCTAAGATTTTTGGCGATAAAATTGCGACAACTCATTTGACTAGCAGTGGAATGCATTTAGTGATGATAGTTTACTTTTAGTGATATATGTTAATTGTCCCTAATTTTTTTTAGCAATGAAAAATGTACTTTTAGTGATAGAGAGCACTGCCACGCATCAAGTGATGTGCATAATAATTGATTGTCATGTATCATCATATGTCCACATCAGCGGTCACCTAATGGCAAAATAATCAAAGTTAACTGAGGTATATGGTAAAAGTAAAAATCTTCCATTTTGCAAATACAAGAGGCAAAAATCTCTTATTTGAAATATTAGAGACAAATTTGACCATTTCGATAAAGATGAGAGGTAAAAATGCATATTTGGCAAAAATTATATATATTATAATATCGCCCATTATGTGCTATTTTCTCCAAATTAAAAAATAAAGTAATTATTGAATAATTGTAAATATTATGAATTTAAATGTTAAAAATGATATATTACTAAAATCAGATTGGATGCTTAACTAGATTACTGTTAAACCAGTTCGAGTAATTTATTTGAAATACTATTATTTATAGAAATTTTCAAAATACAATATGAATACCATTTTACAAAAAGATTGACGTACTTAAAAAATGATTTAATATACATATAATCTTTGAAAAATAAAAATAAAAATATAATCACAAGTGAATCAAAATAAAATTTTAAAATATAAAAAATAAGTTATAAATATGTACACTTATGGACTTTGATATGAACACCCACTCAATTCACTTTGAAATTCAAAATGATTAGATTGAAATTGGTCTAAAATTAGTAATAAAAATTAATCATACTTAAAATTAATCGAATCCAAATTAGTCTGATCCATTTGACAGCTCTAGTTGTGAGAGAAAAAATTATAATGAATTAATTAGCAAAACCACAAGTAGGGATGAGCAAAAAAAACCGAAATTTCGATTAACCAAAAAATTGATCCGAAATTGAATCGATTTTTAGGTTAACCAAATCAAAATTTTAGGTTTATGATTTTTATTTTAAAAATCGGTAGTTAACCGATCCGAAATCGAATATATATATTAGGGCTGTGCATCGGTCGGGTTCAGGTCAACCCGAACCCGATTAACCCGAAACATCACATTTACCGGCACCCAAACCGACCCTACTAACATTTTGGATCCCTACCCGATTAATCCGATAATTTTTGGGCCCCAAACCGACCCACTCGAAATATCAAAAATTTAATTCCTTTTAATTGGTTAAACTGAAATTTAAAGTAAAATACAATTAAACACCATAAAACATATTATAAAAATACAACAAACCAACAATTTAAAAATTACAACATATATTACATAATAATTAAATACTAACAACAATAATAAAAATAAACATCAAAAATCAAATTAAACATCCAACAATAACAAATATATATTAAGAATGTCATTATCTTCGTGTTTGAATTTCTTCATGTCATCCTAATTTATAAAATATGAGAAATAATTAATTATAAAATTAAGAACACATAGCAAATAAAATAAAATTTAAAATATATTTAAATTAAATTAAAAAGTGTCCTCTTATATTTAAAAAAAAAAGATTATAGTTCTTTTTCATTTAATGTGTACAAGTGTATATGTATGTTTATAATTCTACAAAAATTTAAACTGTCTACTTCAAAATACAATAATACAATCATATATGTTTATAATTCTTAGGCATCTAATGTAAAAGTATTTAGAATTATGCACCTAAGTTCAATGTGGCTTCTTTCCAAACACAAAATTCTAAAGCTTAGAACTTTCACTCCAAATAGACTAATTTAAAGATTTATTTTTCTAGAGATGAATTCATCTAGATTGCGGTACCTCAAAATGCCATCAATGCACCCCTGTATATCTAATGGAGACCAGCTCATAGTTACAATCACAGGATCATAAGTGCAGTACCCCTAAAAATCAAATCATAATTGCAAAACCAACGTATTATTAAAAGCCAAAATCCAGAAAAATAAAAATGAGACCGAGCTATAGTTTTTAGGTGAAATTTTTAGTTACCTGAAGCAGAGAAGAGGAATTTTCCCCATGAGCGATGAATAATTGAATTGGGTAAAACTTAAAGTTAACCTGTGCAAAACTCAAATAAGTATTATCTAAATGGGAACTGAATAAGATGGAGATGTATATGTGTTTCCTTTTCTTTGGTTGGTGCACAGAAAGAATATTAATAAATAATAATGGCAGAGAAACAACAATAACAGAAAACACGAGTAAAAAATCAGAACCGGTAAAAATGGGAACAGCAAACTAGCAAGCAAACTGGTTATTTACAGCAATTAAATTGATTACAACCATTACAGAAAACACAGCATTTTTAGATTTACACACAAACACATGCCTACATGAAGGCTACTTTGGAAATAAATTAGAATTTATTTGCGGTTAATGACTTAGTTATGCAACTTGCAAATAGAAACCGAACCAAATAAATCAAGGAAATTATGATTAATTATTAGAAACGGAAAATTAATAATAATAAAAAAAAACACCGAAAAGGAAGAATGTTCAACTTGGGATGGAATCGATCAAAATGAAGAGAGTTCTACCGTTGTTTCTTTTTCGCCGACACGGAGACTTTGATCGCTGGCCAACAAAGAAAGAGTCGACGGTGTTCGTTGGGTGAACGAAATCTGAAGATAGGAACAGGAAGCAAACTATGCAGGAAATTAGGAATCCTCTACCAACTTTCTGATCACCGATCGGCAACTGGGTGACGGAGGTGAGAAGGCAGCCAGAAAAACTTAGGGCGGTGGAGACTTAAGAGAGGAAAAATCGTGAATTTTAGAAGAGGAATTGAGAAAGTGAATTTAGGTTTTTTTTTATATATACTTAGTAAATCGGGTTGGTCAATCGGTTCGATTTTAGATGGTTTTCACCCGACCCGAACTTGAAATATTCATAATCCTCCTAACCAAACCGAACCGAACTGATCAAACCGATTAACCTTATCCGAATGCATCGGTTCGGGTTGATCGAGTCGGTTCGATTTTTGTACATCCCTAATATATATATATATATATATATATATATATATATATATATATATATATATATTTTAAATTTTACACTTATAATTTTTAATTTTTATGTAATTTATAAATATTATAATATATAATTTTGTAAAATATATATTTTTAATAAATAAATATTAACATTATGTACATAATTAATATTTTATTTTTAATTTTATATTGAATATTTTTAATTTTTACAATTAATTATGAAAATTTTATTTTTATTTTGATTATTTTAATGGATATTATATTTAATTAGTATTTTTTTATTTTTAAAGTATTTTTAATTATTAAAAATAATATTATAAATTGTATAATTTATTAAGTTTATATATTAAAATTTTTTTGTGATTAACCGATAAATCAATCAGAAAAATCGAATTAAAAATCTAAATCGATATAGCGGTTAATCAATAATAATTAACTGATTTAAAAAATTTATCAATAATCCGATCCATACTCATCCCTTACCACATGTGCTTAATAAGTTTTAGATATTTTAGTTATAATGAATTAATTGAAATTTATTTTTTTCCCTAAAATATTTATTTTTTTATTAATTTATAATCTTAATTTGTTCTCCCAAAACGAATGGCTTCTGGCTTTGACCTTGTTCACGAATCTTTTGGTTCCAAAATTGTTGGGGACATTCAAATGCAATAAAATGCCCAATACCGGATTCTCTTCCAAAGCCCTCCAATCCGAAACACAGATTCTTGCTTCTGACCTCATCCCAGGTAAGAAAAACACGAATCTTAAACTCCCAAAATACTTCGCCTCTTTCCTTCCAAGAATGTTTCTGGTACCATCATTTAACAATATTAATGGGTAGCTGTTATAGTTATTGCTAAAAATTTGGACCTTTTTTATATTGTGCAAATTTAGGTTCTGATGAAGTATCTAAGAAAGAAACTCGTGTTTTTGTGAGGAGAAAGAGAGCCAACAGTACTCAGGAACTTGCGAAAAAGGAGCTTAAACTACAACCTATGAACGAGAAAGTAAAAGACTCCTTTCTTGTTCTTCTTCTTCTTCTTCTTCTTCTTCTTCTTTTTTCGATTTAGTTTTGTGTATGAATGCGTATCTTTAAATACCCGAAACCAAATTTTCTTGTGAATTTAACTTTTCAAGTTTGCTCATTGCAATGGGTTCCCTCTATTTTCTTTTTTCCTGATATTTTCAATTGAACATTATTTGAGTTGAAAATATGGTTCTTCAACGGGTTTTCTTTTTATGTATTTATTCATTAACAACTTATGTGCTTGTTTACTGAATAAATTTGGCCAAATTTTAACTGCATGGCACCCGTTGAATCAAATTTTGAGCGTTTGTTCTTTAATTGATCTCTTCTCAAGTTAAAATGAAAAAAAATGAAGAAAAAAAGATTCTTTCATAAATGATATTATTTATAGTTTTCCTGGTCGGAACAATGTCTTCAATCTAATCTACTGATAGGATATTCGTGTTACTCGGCTTGCGTCTGCATTAGTTATATTGTTGCAGTGTCTGAGAGGCAAAATAAAATAAAGGCTTTAGGAATGCAAAGATAAAGGCATTGAGAAAAGTACAAATGATGCAGAGTTAAAACTCTTTGTATGTAACTGCATTGTTTTGTTTCTCGTGAGTGATCTACTTGTTGGCGTATATAAGAACTTCTGTGTAGAATATCATTCTTACTGAGTAGTTTAGTTTTTAGCAGTGTAGATTGAAAAGAACTAAAATATTTCCCCCTTTGCAGTTGTCCGGCCCACCTGACATTGAAGATTTTGCGTATAAAAAGCCTACCAGATCTGCCCAGTTGAGTAAGTTGCAATGTTTTATTTGGCAAATGGATGCCCTGAGAAAAATTAAGTCCTTCATAATACTAGGGTTGGGATGGGTACCTTCTCTTTCAAGCTATGTCTCAATTAGTGTCCTAATATACTTTTGTGATTAGAAACTTTCAGTTATTGAAATTAGTTTGGCATATTTAGCATCCATCTTCTGAAAAGGAAGATGTTAAATTAGCGATGCAAATTAATTGTGATGTTATTATGCTCCTTATAAATTTTATCATCGTTGCCATGAGGATTTATTAATTAGCACATATGATGCTTTCTTGGGTCAAAACTGGATTGCTAAATGTATTGAGTGGTAAAACGTAATTGTGCATAATCTATGTACTCATACAATTTGCTTGTTTGGAAGCATATAATAAAGATTAACTTCTATCTTCTTCTCTTCCCAGCTGCAGTAACATTAGCCCATATGTATGATCCATTGATATTTCATGCAAATGCTTCTGCAGGAAAGATAAAACCTGAAACTGATGTGCGCCCTGTGGACTCTGAAGTCATGTCTATTGTTAGATCGGCAGGTACACGGAAGGACATGGACTTATTCGTTTTGGAATTGACATCACTAGTATTTGGTAGACTATAATCAAGTTAGTGGTTATGTCCTGTAAGTTGAGCTCATGAGAAATGGCAGCCAGATAGTATACCTTGACTACTGATTGGTGTTGTATAGGATTTTTGTTGTAGTTCTGGGAGTGATTATTTGGTATTTCAATTTCTTTTTCTATCTCTACTCTCTTTAAATGTTTGTTAAGCTCTATCTCTGCATCTCTATATTTGTACACATCTGTTTTTGTGTGTACAAATTTTGTAGGCTATATAATTTTGGCTAACAGAGAGTAATAGTTCATTGATTTTGTGGCTGCACTTATTTTAATAAGCCACTCTCTGGAATGAATAAAGAGCACAACACCATTGCATATTTGTTTTACTTGCTTTCATGAGTTGACAAGATGAAGTTTTTCAAAATTTGACATAAAATTACCTGATTACAGATAAGTTTAAATAGTATTTCTATTTTTTCATGAAGCATTTTTTTTTTCTCACAAGAATGCATCTTTATCTCTTGTAGGTGAATCCCCTGCCAACTGGAAAATATTCCTTGAAGGAATTCGTACAATGAGGTCCTCAGAAGATGCACCAGTAGACACAATGGGATGTGAGAAAGCTGGAATTTCTCTTCCTTCTAAGGTATTGATCCTTAACAATTTGGTAAATCCTTAGTGAGTGGAATGGAGAGAAATGAGAGACATGAAGCTATATTAGTATTCTCCTTATCATATGCCAATTCAGTCTCTAGGAAGAGTGTACTTTTCTTTTCAGTCCTCTTTTGATAGATAATTTACTGGCTCTTCCTGTTTTGCATTTCTTAGCTTGAAGCTTGTTGTCTATTTTTAAGTGGTTGTTGATGGTGTGAAGCCCTTTCCGTGGATAACTGTCCCAATTTGCAGCACATGGGATGAATTTTGCACAATGTGGTCTTACAGATTGCATATTATCTAGCTTAGAAGCCCTCTAAATTATTACCATACAGAAAGTACATATCGACTTTTGTGAATTTCCATGATGGATGCCCAGATTAGCAGTTTATTCTGATAAAGGAGGTGTCTATGAATTTGTTGTATTCCTTGTTGGCAGAGCTCTGTTGTTACAGCGCTCTAGAAAAAGCAGCAGTGGATTTTCTTTCTTCCAAACCCTGTTTTCCTTTAGGATTCCAATTTATTTTTTTTTTTGTTCGCAATTAAGCTATCTGTAATAATTTAAAAGGTCATGTAGAAAAATATGATGGTAATGTATTAATGATTGTATGAGGAAATCAAATAAAACCTGGTCTGAATGAAGATCTGTACCAAGTAAGTTTC
The DNA here is from genome assembly GCA_037975025.1 of Excoecaria agallocha. Lineage (NCBI taxonomy): Eukaryota > Viridiplantae > Streptophyta > Magnoliopsida > Malpighiales > Euphorbiaceae > Excoecaria > Excoecaria agallocha. Next base: position 12,031,365 of record CM075814.1, on the reverse strand, counting down.
TTGTTATTTTTGCCGGATATCTATTTCTTTTGCTTTTTGCATTTTGAGTGTGTCTTATTTCTTTTAATGACGTGTTTTGCAATACTTAATGTATTCCTAATTGTGGAGAAACAATAAATTAAATATTGCTACTGTCTCAATTTCCTTGTTTTCTTCGAAGACCCAGTGGTGCTTTTTTTTTTTTTGGTGCCTTCATATTAGCAGCTATTAATATGACATTGTATTCCCTTACTAATTCCTATCAATTTTTACCTCATTCTATGTAGCAAAGAAGGTTTGCTGTCTTGGTGTCTTCACTTTTGTCAAGCCAAACCGAGGATCATGTAACACATGGCAAGTTTTCCGGATATTGTGATGGAAATGCTTTAGTATGATAAGTGCCACATACATACCTGGAATTTGCATCATGAGATTTTATTTTATTTTATTTATATATGATCTGTGGTATGTCATCAAGTGTAACTTTTACTTGATTATTGTCAAATGTGTAAGTTACAAACACACAGATTATGAAAATACAAGCTATGGATCATGGAATGAAATATGGACAGCACCGGACAAAAATGAAAAGCTTTGATAACTAACTTTTAAGACTTATAATATAGCTAGCCAACAAGTAGCTGAATATTCTATTGAACTTTTGTTATGGAATATAAGGAGACTAACTTGAACACAGAAGAAACGTAATCAATCTTGCTTATATCATGCTTGAATGTTTGATAAAATGTAAGGAAAACCATGGTTAGGGGTTAAATGTAGAGGAAGGGAGGTGAATCAAAGGGGAAGCCTATTCTTATCTATTAATTTAGGGAGAAAGCTAACTGAATCTACTTCATTCCTCTTGTGCTTTGATTTTTGTCCTTAGGTGTTTTCTTCTCTTTCACAAAGAATATTCCTTTTGGGTTGCAGGAGCAATTGAGCGTCTTCATAAAAATGGTCTGCTTACTGCTGATTCAATTGACAAGGCCAGTGAAACTACAATTAAGGATTTGATTTACCCTGTATGTTTTCCAGGGAACACATCAAATGTTGAAAATCCATCTTGTTTTGCATTAGATATTTAATCTAAATAATTGCGGCTATCATTTCAGGACTTTTCTAGTTATAAATTTTTGCTTTGATAGCAACTCTAAAATTTTACTCTAATTCTATTCTAAGGTTGGCTTTTATACAAGAAAAGCCAGTAATATGAAGAAAATTGCAAAACTTTGCCTCATGAAGTATGATGGAGACATACCTAAGTCTCTAGAGGACTTGCTGTCACTTCCTGGGATTGGACCTAAGATGGCTCATTTGGTAGGCTTAATTGCACCACTCATTACAATCAGATTGTTGGCTTCACTTCTCAACTAACTTATGCTTCTTTAGGTTATGAATATAGCATGGGAAGATGTTCAAGGGATATGTGTAGATACTCATGTGCACCGTATCTGCAATCGGCTTGGATGGGTGTGTCAGCCAGGCACGAAGCAGGTATCCTCCCTAAGTTAAACTGGATCATATTTTGCTTGCGCAAATTCAATATATTATATTGTAAAATAGTAGAGAATGTTGGAAACTATTATCAAATCGCGTATTTGGTTTTTCTAACTTTCTGAAGTTTTTGAATTTTTAATACTTATAAAATAAGAAGATAACTCTTGTATGTTCTAGCCTCTTAAACTTGCAATTTCAGTTATATATAATTTAATGATTAACAGTTGATAAATAACTTTGGTTTTATGTTTATATTTCTACCACTTTAGCTTCTTATCTCAATTATATAGAAGTATAAAAATAAAACTTAAGATTTTGAATTTGTAACTTTTGGCTTGCTGTTTTTGTTGTAGAGATGCTGAAGTCAAAAAGTGAAGTTTGTATTGATTCTTGCACTTCTTCACAATATGATAATCCACATATTTTTTGCTTTTTTCGGCGAGTGGAATGCTTTAAATAGAAATATTAAGGCTTGCATGCTAGTTAGAATAATAAATTATACAATTTGAACCAAAATTCATCAAGTTTTGATTCGAGATATCCTATCCAGATGGCAGACTGTGTTGAATGAACTTGTGGCTGCTTGTAATCCTTCAGTTGCTAAGCCTTTGTTGGTTGGAAGGAATTGAGAGTAATTGAAAGTAGAGTAACTGAAATTTAATTTACTTTCTCTTGTTTGGACAAAAATGGAAGAGCAAAACTAAAGTAAAATGAGGTAAAGGAGATTAAATAATTTACACTCTTTCCTCACTTTCATATCTTTCCAAAATGGAGAGAAAGGAGAGTAAGTATAATAAAATCTAATTTTTCTTCTTCAATTATAGGGAAGAAATTTAATTTCCCTTTGTATTTTATGAAGAGTAAACTAAAGTTAATTTTATTTATTTCCTCCCATTTTTCATTAAAGTAAATCTAATTTCTTTCGTTATTTACTCAAATCTAAACAAAGGCTAAAAAATCAAGAGTTAAGACACCTTGGAAATGGATCCTTTTTTTTCTCGTCTTCATTAATCATTCATTTATGATGAGTTTAATTTACATGTATGTTCAACGAAAGGTATAACCTTAGTTTGCTTGGTTCTTTATGTAGAAAACTTCAACTCCTGAGCAAACAAGAGTGGCTTTGCAATTATGGCTTCCTAAGGAAGAGTGGGTTCCGATAAATCCTCTCTTGGTATGTGTAACTTATCAAACAAGTAGATGGGTGCTAAGAAATCATACACTTTGTTGAAAATCTAGAACATTTTTTTCTGTACAGCAATAAATTATATGTTGACCATTATAGCTGTTGACAAATGTTAGTAACACAAATTTAGGAGAAGATTTTTCTTATTTCTTGACTTAGTTAGCAGAGTTGGTTAGCAGAATTATTTGACAATTTTTGTTTGAATTTGTAACTTGAAATTTGTATAAATACTTGTATTCCTAAATACAAATATAAGAATTCAGATTTAGAAATTGTTCATGGTATCAGAGCTTTTGCTCTTGGGACCTCTTCTTGTTAGCCTTCATTGCTGAGTACTTTCTTCTTTTCAAGTCCTTATTGCCAAGTGCAATTTCCAGCCTTCATTGCTGAATTTTCACTAGGCCTTCATTGCCAAATTTTTCTTTCAAACTCCAACATGTCTGAAATTGAAATATCAGAAATAAACTCCAATACCAAATCAGAAGATACCTCAAATATTCCACACACGGGGGATTTGCAGAATATCCAGGCGGCCTATAGGTTCAACGAAAAAAACTATTTGAAGTGGTCACAATTTGTCCAAACATTTCTCAAAGGAAAGGGCAAAATCAGCCACTTGCTTGGAACTGGACCAAAAAATGGTAATCCAAAATTTTCTGTCTGGGATGAAGAAGATTCTTTGGTCATGTCATGGCTATGGAACTGCATGTTATCTGAAATAAGTGATACATGCATGTTCCTACCAACAGCTAAAGACATATGGACTACTATTCAACAAACATATTCAAAGGCAGGAGATGCTGCCCTAATCTATGAGATCAAAACAAAGATCTCAGCCACTAAACAAGGCAACCTTTCTGTTACTCAATATGTCAATCTTCTACAAAACCTACGGCAGGAAATGGATCAATATCGGTGTGTTGAGATGCTGTGTAGTGAAGATGCAGCTACCTTGAAAAACTTTATCAAAAATGATAGAATTTATGACTTCCTTGCAGGTCTGAACGTGGAATATGATCGGGTTAAAGTCCAGATATTGGGGAAGGAAAGATTATCATCTCTGAATGAGACAATATCATTGATCCGAGCTGAAGAGAATAGGCGAGAAGTCATGTTGCAGCCTAAAACATTAGAAGGATCGGCAATGATTTCTACAAAGTCAACCAATAAGAAAGTAAGGATAGGTAATGGGCGTACAGAGTTAAATAAAGACATAATTTAGTGCACATATTGCAAAAAACCACGCCATACGCGAGAGGATTGCTTCAAACTCCATGGGAAGGAACAATTCCTTAGCCGTAAAGGAGGATTCAAAGGAGTGTTTTTCCAATGTTTCATAAAATGATTTGTACGCAATTTGGAAGTTTGATTAAAAAAGTAAGATCGGACAATGCAAAAGACTATTTTAATCAAGTTCTCTCATCTTTTTTCAAAAAGGAGGGTATAATATATGAGTCATCTTGTGTTGACACACCCCAACAAAATGGGATTGCTGAACGAAAAAAAAACATTTACTCAATGTGACATGTGCAATTTTGTTTCAACATAAAGTTTCAAAAACCTTTTGGGGGGAGGCGGTTTTAATTGCTGCACATTTGATAAATAGGGTACCTTCCATAGTGCTAAATCATCAGAGTTCCATTGGTGTTTTTTCTGTTTTTTATCTTGATTTTAATGTCTCTTGCAAATTGTCAACAAAAGTGTTTGGTTGTATTGCTTTTGTACATGTTCATGCACACCAAAGAGGAAAACTTGATCCAAGAGCTTTAAAATGTATTTTTGTGGGATACTCAAACACAAAGAAATGATACAAGTGTTATCATCCACCTTTAAAAAAAAAATTTTACCTCCATGAATGTCACTTTTGTTGAAAATGGACCTTGCTTTCAAAGTAACAATCCTCATCTCCAAGGGGAGAGTTCTTGGGAATATAAGGAATTTCTTCTTGATTTTCAAAGTCCCACACTAAACTTGAAGTCTTTAGAACCTGACCATACACTTAATTCCAAAGGAGAACATGCGAGCAATGAACCTGAACCTGAATTTGAATTTGAAGGTGAACATGCTAGTAAAGAAATTGAACCTAATCTTGGAGCTAGGAGAAAAACTTATTTAAATCCCACTACACCACTCAAGGTCTACTCAAGGAAGAAAGTTCATATTTCTGAGCCTGTGCAAGTCCAAGAATCTGAACCACAATCAGGTACTGAAAATTCTGCTCCTTTGTGTGTTCAATCTGACCCTGCTCCTTGTGAATTTAATGATTTAGACCTGCCTATTGTTGTTCGAAAAAGAACACGTGAATGCACTAAGCATCCATTCTCAAATTTGGTATCTTTCCATAGACTCTCTCCACAACGTAAAACTTTTTTTACCACCATCAACTCCATTTCAATCCCACAAACACTACAAGAGGCACTTAGAAATAAGAATTGGTTACAAGCTATGAAAGAGGAGATGAATGCCCTAGAGAGAAATAAGACTTGGGAAATTGTAAATCTGCCCAGAGGAAAGAAAACAATGGGGGTGTAAGTGGGTGTTTGCTTTGAAATATAGAGCTGATGGTTCATTAGAAAGGCATAACGCTCGGTTGGTTGCAAAAGGATATACACCGACATATGGGGTAGATTACCAAGAGACCTTTGCACCCATAGCAAAAATGAATACTGTGCGTGTCTTTTTGTCTTTAGCTGCTAGCTTTGGTTGATGTTTACAGCAATTTGATGTTAAGAATACATTCTTACATGGGGGTTTAGAAAAAAGGTGTACATGGAACCTCCACCGGGTTTCAATGAAATGTTTTTTGAAAGAAAGTGTGCAGGTTGAAGAAAGCTTTATATGGATTAAAACAATCGCCAAGCGCTTGGTTCGGAAGATTTACTAAAGTAATGCTAGCAATGCAATACAAATAAAGTCAAGCAGATCATACCTTGTTCATAAAACATTCAAAAGGAGTTACAGTTCTTCTTGTATATGTAGATGACATCATCATCACCGGGAATTATCAAATTGAAAGAGAAAAACTTTAAAAGTGTTTAACAAAGGAGTTTGAAATTAAAGAACTAGGAAGACTGAATTATTTTTAGGCATTGAGGTGGCATACTCAAGTAAAGGCATCTTTATTTTCCTACAAAAGTATGTCTTAGACTTGCTTAAAGAAACGGGCAATCTTGGATGCAAGGTAGCAAGCACACCCATTGAGCCTAACTTGAGATTGAGTGAAGGGAAGAATGATAGCACAGTAGATAAGGGAAGATATCAGCGGTTGGTTAGAAAACTGATATACTTGTCCCATACAAGGCCAGACATAGCATTTGCCATAAGTGTAGTGAGCCAATTTATGCATGATCCAAGAGAGAAACACTTGCAGACTGTCAACAGAATTTTATCCTATCTCAAAGGGACATCGGGTAGAGGAATTCTATTCGAGAAAAATGAAAAATTGTTCTTAGAGGCATATACTAATGTTGATTATACAGGTTCTGTTGTAGATCGTAGATCAACTTCAGGATATTATACATTTCTTGATGGGAACTTAGTGACTTGGAGGAGTAAGAAGCAATCGGTTGTTGCAAGATCAAATGCTAAAGCAGAGTTTAGAGCTATGGCTCATGGAATCTGTGAATTGCTATGGCTTAAAATAATACTTGATAACCTTAAATTCAAGTGGGAAGGACCTATGAAACTCTATTGCGACAACAAGTCTGCCATCAACATTGCACACAATCCAGTGCAACATGATCGCACAAAGCACATTGAAGTAGATAGGCATTTTATTAAAAAAAAGGCTGGATGATTTGCACTCCATATATAGCATCAAATAATCAATTGGCAGATGTCTTAACTAAAGGAATGCATACTTCCAACTTTGAAGACATTACATGTAAGATGAGAATGAAAAATATCTATTCACCATCTTGAGGGAGAGTGTTGAAAATCTAGAACATTTTTTTTCTGTACAGCAATAAATTCTGTGTTGACCATTATAGTTGTTGACAGCTGTTAGTAACACAATTTTAGGAGCAGATTTGTAGGAGAAGATTTTTCCTATTTCTTGATTTAGTTAGCAGAGTTAGTTAGCAAAATTATTTGACTCAGTTAACAGAATTATTTGATAATTTTTGTCTGAATTTGTAACTTGAAATCTGTATAAATACCTGTATTCCTAAATACAAATATAAGAATTCAAATTTAGAAATTCTTCACACTTATATGTTGATGCATTGGCAGATAAGTCTTTCATGCGCTTCTAATTGAAATTATGTTTAGCATTATCAAAAAGAGTGTAAAAAGTATGTGCATTACTGCAATAAATGGATAATTCAGGTTTGCCTACTAATTGCCAATTTTTAGAGGCCTGCAACCTGGTACTATGCTTTTGTCAATATTCAGGTGTTTAGCTTTGGACCTTTTGAAAGGAGGTATAATATACAGTGAAAATGAGAGAATTTGCACTGCACTATAGTAAACAATCAAATACCAAAATGATTATCGATAACTTAGCAATGGCAAAGAGTGGAAACCTTGGTTTAGTTACGTCAAGTTCTGGAATCTGTTAGGTTAAATTGTTGCCTTTGAATATCCTGAAGTTCCCTTAGGTATGTTCTAATCTTGAAATATGCAATGAATGCTGCCCATTGACCGAGTTCACTTTAAACATTTTTTGGCTTGTATTTTATGAATCTCTGTTGCCATAATTGATATGATGGTTTACGTTAACAGGTCCTTTGCTACGTCCAAATTAACAGGTTGGATTCGGGCAGACAATTTGCACTCCTTTAAGACCTCGGTGTGGAATATGCAGCATAAGCCATTTATGCCCATCTGCATTTAAAGAGACCTCAAGTCCAAAATCCAAAGTGAATAAATCTAACAAAGAGAAGCTGTAAATCAAAAATTAGTTCCTGTATTGGAAAATGAATCTCATTCACACCCTTCCAGCTTTTGTTGCATGCATTCACGTTCTGTTCTAAGGTTCAATTTACGGTATTGCACCACGTGTCATAAGTATTTTGATAAGGAGCATTCGAGAAAAGTTGTTTTCTTGGTAGGAGATATGGCTAGTTTTGATATTCTGGAAGGGGGTGTGTTCATTTTTGGTATATATTGTCTAGGGCAACCTTGTAAATGTCATATTAGGACTTTATTTCTTTTCAGAAAATTAATGATCAAGAAACCTACAAATGGTGATATACGTCTGAGTAAGTTCTAAATTTTCCCTGATGATGTTAATGAAAAATTTACTACTATGATCAATGCATTTAGATGGCTTGGCATTTGGAATGAATTAGAATTAGACTTTTAGATAAGATACAGCCATTAATTCCAAGATATGTTTCAGTTTGATCATGAAATATCTTGGCATTTTCTGAGTTAGACTGAAGCATTTTAGCCTTTGCAATCAAGTGTTCTATGTAAAAAAAAAAAAAAAACAGATTGTTGGGAAATGGAGACTATTTTTACAACTGGGCAATAGGTTTTTCTAACTTGAGAAAATATAACAACTCTTGAAGTTGAGCTACAGTTGTACAATGTTAATGAAATTACTTGTCGGTAAGTATGAATAGTACACAATTTGAACTCAAAGTTCATCAAGTTTTGATTTGGAATGCCCTGCATCACACAAGACTGATCGCAGGCAACAGAGATGCAAATGTTGGTGAAGCTGCTGATATAATATAACCACAATGGTAAATAAATATTTTTATGACCACCAAAATAATGTCCAAGAAAAAAAAATGGTGTTACCGTACCAGCATTGGATTGGGTGAAAACTTCTGATCGAGCGGTGCAAATGCAAGCGCACTCGTGCACACTTTATCATGTACCAGAGAAAACAACAATACTATTACATCGTTTTCTTTTTCTTTTGAAAAATAATAATGGTACAAAGTTGCTCAGTTTCGAATTGAGTGTACACTGGATCTACTGGCTCCAGATGCAGGTCTCAGGTCAAATCAGTTAGGAGATTACATGAAACAGTAAATGAAATTGATCCATGTCCTATGATCTGCATGTCTTTTCAACATACACTAACCGATCAATCTGCTGATTAGCCTGACAAGGCCAGCTTGCCCTTCCGCCAGGTCCAGTAATTAACTCTCATTGGATCCAGTTGCTCCAGGACACAACAGACTGCTTTTGCCAAATCGGGATCCAGTGGTTCTGAGTTTGATGTCCTCAGAGCATTAACAGCATCCCTAAACTCTTGTGTTGCTTGAAAACCATTGCATAAAAGATCCAAAAGCGTGCTCAGAGCAAATGTATGATTGGCTTTTACACTTAAAACCTTCAAACATACTGAAGAGACTTGAGGATCATTAATCCAAGAATGGGTGTCACCACTGTAAAGGCCTCGAAGATATCGCCATGGACTCTCATTTTCTGGATTAGCTAAAATAGCTTCAATTGTGTACTTCACTTCAGACTCTCTCGTGGCTTGTATGCCTCCTAGGAAGGGAGATCTAGTAATAACGAAATATCTCTGTTGCAGGATACAAATACACATCTAAATATATTGGCAAGAAGGAAATAAGAAGAAAAAAATGATGTAGCATGTAATCGAGAATTGCATTAAGGTTGAATGTGAATGATCCCAGGAATCATTTCTCACATATTTGTTGTATGCAAAAGATATGACCCCTTGTGAGAGAGAGATGAATAAGATCTAGTTGCATTTTTGCCACAATACTATCATAAATACATAAATAACATGTGCCACTATGCTCTGTGCTTGCCTGATTCCAAGCAGAATTGTTAAAAACGTCCTCTTCAAGGAGCTGCTGACAATAGTCAAGTTCATCTTCCCATCCACCTAATGCCTGTAATACCCACTGCACAGGAGCACGAAAAGCAAAGTGACTAAGAAGTCACAAATTCAAAACAAACATACAAATGGTGATTTTAAAATTTCATATGAAATCGAGGAACGAGATGCATTCAGCAGGAGATATAAATGAACAAACCTGCCGGTGGGACCAGGCATGATAATTTTTAGCATCAAGGGAAAGAACATTTGCAGTGAATTGGATTTCCCTGGCTGAAGCATCAGTCCCTAATTTTTCAGCAGCCCACCGTCTGTGATGCCTGCAAACATGATTATTAGTTTTAACATTTTGCTAGTGATAGAAATTGGATCATGTAAATTTGGATATGGATTGAAACTCTGCTAAATAAAATCAAGAACAATTGACTTTGCATCACATGGGCTAAAACAAAAATAACAGAACAAAAATCTCTAAGCAACCACCCGGGATGAACAAGATCCACTAATAAGTTATTTTCAGAAATAAAAATGAATTACAATATATGCTCCAATCGGCTACCCTGAGCAGACTTTGGACTACAAGGCATCATTCTAGAACCCTTGAAATGAAAAATCACAGCAAAACTTATATTATTACCACTTACTCTGCAGTTAAACATTAAGAATAGCCTTCAAATGCATCCAAAAGATCACACATAATCAAATCAGGCATTGTGTCTGAATCAAAAACTAAGATTACCATTTCTTAAAAAAAAAAAAAAAAACAGATCAAACAAAACGCATTGAACCATTTAAGCAAAAAGAAAATTTGGGAACTGACTAAAATATACTCCTTGTTTCGCAAAGGCAAACTGATCTCCAGCAAAACACAGCATGAGGATGCATAAGACATCTCTCTCGATCATAAACAACAAACAGAATCCCCAGTAACTCCACTATGCTGACTAAAGAGTTTCATTTGTGAATTTCATAATAGAGGTACGAGGAAAGGTCAGCAACTTAATTCCCAATATGCTACTTCACCCATGTAGGAAACTAAAATTGTACAAGATGAAATCACGATCAATTCCCTGCCTTTTCTAACAAAAGGAATCAAAAACAGAATCTTTCCTGATCTGCAATTCAGAGTCATTAACACTGTCTTTTATCCCATCAAAACAATTCACTAAATTCGAAACCCAATCTTTTCACTTGTCATCACAATTCAAATAACTTGAAACCACAAAAGCACAAGTTCCTCACCAAATCTGATAATTTTTAGTATTTTTCTTCGCAATCCTGTCAACGAAATCCAGCTCTTCATGCAAGTCAACATTTACAGCCTCCAGTACTAAACGCCTAAAATGCCAAACCTTTCACAAGGAAAAGACAGTGAAGTCAATTCAATTGAGTGCCCAAATAACCCAAAGAAAACGTTAAAAAAAAAAGAAGAAAAAGGGTAATGGCTTACCGTGTAATTGCCGGGATTGAGGAGGATAACTTGGCGGGTGAGAAGGAGAGCGCGAGGGGATCGCTCATCGGAGAGATAGATGGCGCGAAAATAGTCCATAGTTTCCTGGAATATAGGGTTGTAAGCGATGGGAACAACTGGGTTGGGGCCGTCGTCTTGGGGAACGGGGGTAACGTCCGACCATTCGGGTCTCTGGCTCAGCGGCACCATATCATCCGGCCGGCGGTCGTCTTCGGAGTCCATATTTTCTACTCTCTTCTACTAATGTTTGTTCTGATCAAGATCAGTTTAGTGGAGTCTCTACATAACTATACTTTCACTCGGGAAAAACATTTTCTTTTCTAAGACCCCTTTTTTTTTTAACCTTTTGTTTTAGGTGAAATACATTTCTGCGCCCCGATCTTTTGCATTTTTTCTATTACATCCTCGAACTAAAAAAATTAAGTGAAATATATGCACAATTAAAATTGTAAAATAAAAAATAACATATTTTTAGGAAATTATTAAAAATTTCACACTAAACAATAAAGAAAAGGACATACTCCTACTAACTGGTGCATTTTGCTAACTTATCAGCACGTTGCAGAAATAAATTTTTATTCATATTATTTTTACATTCTCCCTTTGGATACCAAATTAGTAGAGAATAAAAATTTATTGGAGAGTCAAATTTATATTCACATAATTTTTTTTGAAATAAAATTGGTTGATTAACAAAAATCAGGGTCAATTTCACCATTAATCATTGGATTTACAACTTATCATCTAAAAGTAGAAAAAATTATATTGATCGATTTTCGGCGATAATCCTTACCGGATTGATGATATGGCACGTCACATTATATGTCTGGACACACATGGAGATGAATTTATTGCCACGTCATCAGCTAATGTATCATATTTAACACGTCAGTAATCACGTTACCGAAATAAGCCATGTCAGCCAGCCACATGAATAGGAGAAGGACACGTGTCAAATGGCAAAAATCCATTTGCCTTAGCCAAATCCTAAGTGAATGTGGATCACCTTTTTCTTATTATTATTTTAAATGTGGGATACTTATAAGGGGAACAAATTTCCTTTAGCTTTCCGATGTGGGATATGGAAAATACAATGGCCACAAAAAAAGCAAATGTTCTTCCAAGTATACTTTTTCATCCATTGCCCAAATCCATGTTAGGCTTTTCCAATTACAAGCAATAATTGTTATGTATTCCTTCAACTACTCCCTTTACCTTTCCGATGTGGGATATGGTCTTAGTTATTACATGGAGTGCATGCTCTTTTCATTCTTGCATTGTATTTGATAAAGGATAGTAAGTTATTGGAAGGAATTTAAGGAGTCTTTTGGATGTTATTGGGAGTTGATATAAAACAGACTTTGATTCCAGCTTTGGCTAATGATAAAGAAAGTTGAAAGAATGGAATTAAGTGGCCAAAGGCTGACCATGGAAGCATCATTACATGAAGATTAAAAGGGAGGCAGAATAAGAATAGCATAGGTAGAAGCCAATATTCATGGGATAAATATCCCACATCGAAAAGCTAAAGGGAATTTATTGCCCTTATAAATATCTCACATTTAAAACAGTAATAAAAATAAGGTGATCCACATTCACTTAGGGTTTGGCTAAGGCAAATGGGTTTCTGCCATTTGACATGTGTCATTCTCCTATTATTTTATTTCACAGGTGGGGCATGCTAATGTGATCGGCTGACATGGCCTCTTCTGGTGACATGGCTACTAATGTATCAAATATGACACATTAGCTGATAATCTGACAATAAATTCATCTCTACGTGTGCCCATACATATGACGTAACATGCCATATCATCAATCTAGCAAGAGTCATCGTCGAAATCGATCAAAATGACTTTTCTACAAAAAGATAATAAGTTCAGTGATATTTAGATCACATAATATAAGTCAGTTAATTTTGGATGATAAATTGTAAATCCAATGACCCTGGGTAAAATTGATCCGAAAAATCAGCCATTAAGGTTGGAACAATACAAGCAAGGAAAGTTAAATTTTAAATCACAAAATCTAGCAAAAAATAAGCAACTCTATATTACCAACATTTGATCGGGCTATTTTGACATATATGACACTGCTAGGTATATATCAATTGTTAAAAACCACAAGCTTGAGATATCACAACCATCTCTTGATACAGATGAATTGGAGATACACCAGCAACCTACTGCACGTGTGAGGAAATTAATAGTGCATAGGTTACCCTTCTATTATGCTCAATCGATATTCTCCTCTTAGGAAAATCTTTGAGTTTGACAAGTAATAGATGCATACATCATATAATTGGATTGCTTTAGTGATATGCTAATAATTTTCAAGTAATAGATGCATACAACAAAAGGAACTAGACTAGGAAGTATTAATTTTAGCCTAAATTGATAAAAGCTCATTCTAAGTGTAGTTTCTACGAATTGAAAAGATGCATTTTTTAGCATAATTTCTACAATTTTGTTTGCATCTCTTGTTACACGCATATCGCAACCTAATTTGTTTCCTTACTTTCCCTTAGTGAATAACCAAAATAGACTGAAACATATGAAAAAATATAAATTTGAATTCAATCATGAGATAAAATAGCCCATAGTTGCATAAAGGGAAAAGAAATAGAATGAGCAGAAACATTTAAAAAACAAGTCAAGAGATGATAATTTATTTTTAATTAATTCAAAAACACAGAAAAAACCCAAAGGAATTCAGAGCAAGAACAAAAATAGTAAGAGCAATGAATAGAAAGAACACCAACCTTTTTCTTAATTGCGGGCGACGACGACACTCAAAAAGTGGGCGGCGGCAACAACAGGGCCCAAGAAGTGGGGTAGCAGCATCAACTAGAGTGGCAGTGGTCAACAAAAGAAGAAGATGAAGAAGAACAGAGTTTTGAGAAAACATAGTTTTGGCAAACTTTAAAATCCATCTTTTGAAAATTATTAGATTTCTTTTTTTATTAGGAAAACACTTCCTGATAATTTCACAGAAGCAAAAAGCATGATCTCCTTGCCAAATACGTTTTTATTTTTTTAAATAAAAACACAAATTAAAACGACGCCAAACGCAATCTAATAGATTTTAAATTTATTTTGAAGATTAAAATTATTTTCATAAAGTGTTCGGGAGTCCCAATGGATGATTCCAAAACCAAATACAAGAATGGAAAGACTTTTATAAAAACTTTGAAAGATATTTTTTAAATTATCATTTAAAATTTTCAGTCCTAAAATAAATTTAAGACTTTTCAGCAGCTATACATTTCTGTGTTAAGATGTTATAATATTTCTAACATATAGTAGATTCACCTTCGTTGATATAAAAGAATTTGATTTAGAGTATTTTGAGCAATTTTATAGATTTTGGATGAATTTAAAAAATAATAATAAATTTTGATAAGGAAAAAAATTGATTTAAGACTTGAATAGCAAAATGCAAAAATTTCCAGGGTGTAGAGATTATTATTATTATTATTATTATTATTATTATTATTATTATTATTATTATTATTTATAAATAAAAGTAAAATCAGAATAAAATATAGAGAATAACGAAAAGTGTGATTTATCTATTATATTATTATATTTTGTTCTGATTTTACTTTTATTTATAACACGTTATCAATATGATAGTCTTTATTGATTATTGAAAATCAGTGGTTTACGACAACCCGACTCGAAGGAATCAAGAATTATAATTTACAATATTAAATGGTAAGTAGATTTAATTCGTAAATTTTAAATTATTTTAATTATTATAATTTAATAAAATTGATTAAGGGTTGAGTCATTGTACCCTACAAAAAATTTTAAAAATTTCATTATATGAAATTATTAAAAAAAAGTGAGAATAATGTTTTCCATTGCTATTTATTTTGTCATGAATATTAACATGATTTTAGTGATTTGTTTTGCATAATTACAAATTGATCATTGCTTAATTATATTTTGATCCTTATATTATATATATGATCAATGAATATACTTTATGTAAAGCAATATTTTGGTTTTCAATTTACTAAATGCATATTTTTGTTATGTGTAATATAATTATTTGAAGATTTCTGAAGAGTTATAATGCAATTGCTCGCATATAATTTATTATAAAATATATTATTTCTCCAATATGTCCTAAAGAAATTTAATTTTAAAAGATATTCGCTGAAATTGATATCATTTTGAAATTGATAAAGAAATACTCGATATTCATTTTATATAAGATAAGTAATATATTTTTTAAAGATAATTTGATTTTATTTTGATAAAAATATTAACAAACTCAAAGTTTACTAATAGATACAAATATTAGTAACCTGAAGTTTACTAATTGTTGTACAAATATTAGTAACTTATTGTTTACTAATTATACAAATATCAGTAAATATGAAGTTTATTGATTAAGTAATACTAATATCAGTAAACCCAAAGTTTATTGATTATAGTAAAATTGAAAATAAAAACAAATACTAATAAACATGAAGTTTATTAACTGTCACGAATATTAGTAAACACGATGTTTACTAACTATTTAATATTAACATTAAGAAACTTGATATTTATCAATTGATATAAAATAATAAACTTGAAGTTTACTAATTAATATTTTATTATTTGGCATGACCGATTTGACCAGTCCGGATCAATTATAATGCATAAATTATTAAGAATTAATACATACATATTTATTAAAGAACCAGAAGTTTCTTTTAGTTCAATTTAAGAAATTCTCATAATCTACTTGTTCTCAAGAAATATTACTAAAATATCACTAGCTAATAAAATGACTGAATTTCCTTCATTCTAGAATGAATAAAGATAATATACGTGGGCCTACTATCCACCATGTGAACCACTCAAATATTTTATAATTTTTGAAAAATACATCAATAAAATAGTCACATGTGTATTTATTATCAACTCACAACCTGCAGTTTGTGAGCTTATTCAAATTAAGTGCACAATTTTCAGAATATGCAATCAAGATATTTCCTTGATAATGCTAGCGATCATATGTCATAGGTAAATGATTGTTATAAGTTCGTTATACATATTCATACTTAAAGGTCTAGCAAAAATATTTATTTAATACCTCCGAATAATTGTTAGATATTTTTATGAGAACAATAGTGTCGTTTTTATATACGGATATATAATTGATGTAAGTAATACTTACATGCATTATGCCAATAAAGATCATAAAATTCCTCAATTGCAATTTTAGTTGAAAATTGTATTTTAATTAATAGCTTTACTAACATCAGGGGAAGAAAGCAGATAAAATAAATAAATACATTATATTTTAGATCCTCATATTATAAACCTGAAGTTCAAAAGATTAGTTAATTATGATGCCAATGTATTTGTTAGTTTATAGAGATTTATTAAATCTCATTTGTATTATCTGCAAATGCTCCAATTCAGAACAATATTCCAGTAGGATAATTTTCCTTGTAGGGTAAATTATTCGGTTCCAAATAAAAATAAAATTCATAAATAGCACGTGGTAAATAAATCTATATGGTCATATTATGGAGGCGGGCACTCTTTAAGAAACCTATGACATAAATAATTTTTAAAAACCCCAGAAGTGGTTCAGGTACCTGAAATTAAATAAGAGATCTTAATATATCATTTGTTATTAAAAAGAACCGAAAAGGATAAAGTTGTCAATAACATTTCTGTATAAAAATATTAAAGTTGATATTTTCAACATAGTAAGGATTTTAAAATTAAATCTGTTGAAAAATACAGATTTTTATTGCATTCAATATGAATTTTTGAACCTGCAGTTCAAAATATTAAAAAATATGATGCCAAAAGAGTACAATTAATATTCATACAATAAACAATGAAGTCGTAAAATATAATTTATTTTATGATATTTATTGCAATGGATTGACATCAATTATAAAATTGCATATTTTCTTATAATTGATGTAATAAGTTTTTACTATTTAGCAATTTGATAATATATTAGTATGTAACTAATTAATATTATTTGTCTATTTAACAATAAAATTACATATAATTTTCGAAAAATTTATTATGCCTGAAGCATATAAATACTTTTGAAAATTTTTATTTGATACAATTATATGCATTGAATTTTATGTATATGATTTTGAAGTGTTATATAGGGGTGTACAGAACCAAATCGAAACCGAAAACCGAACCGAATTGATTTTGATCTGTTTGGTTCGGTTTTTTCAATTTTCGGTTTATTCGGTTCTGAATCGATGGTTCGATTCGGTTTTTGAAATTGAAAAATCGAAGAAACCGAACCGACCGAAATTTATATATATATATATATTATAATATTAATGTTTCAGATGATATGAGTTGGACTGATGGTTTGAAAACAAATAAAACTACCTATAGGTCCCAGGTTCGAATCTCACAGCATCTCACGGCATATTTGTGGGCTTGTGGCATTTGTTGTTTTCTTATTTATTTACTTTAATTTTTTTCTCAATTCTGTTTTTTTACTTTAAAAGTTTTGTTGCTCTGGTCCCAGATTCCACAACTTTCAGGCTTTGCATTGTTGCTGGACTTATAATTTTTTTATTATTTAACATATACTAATATATTGGAAAAAAATAAATGAAACTAATTATTTATAAATGAAATTTTGCATTTTTTATTAATAAAATCTATCTAATTATAAATCTTCATGTAAATAATTTAAAATTTAATAAACAACAAATTTGTGCAGGTTACAAATAGAAATCATTTATAGAAATCTTCATGTAAATAATTTAATAATAATAATAATAATAATAATAATAATAATAATAATATTGTGCAACCAAATCCATGTGCTAATAATTCATCAAAATTTCATCTAAAATGAGTTTTTTTTATTAATATAAACATAATATTATTCCAATAAGTCCATTTACGATAAACTCATTTATAGTCCCCTTTCTTTATTACAATGAATTGGTTTTTACTGCTAACTTTCAGTTACAAATAGAAATCGATTGGACTTTTCAATTTGGTAAAAAAAAAAAGAAAAGTAGAGAAAGCAAAAGAGAAAGTTTTGTATTTTAAAGGCTTTTCAAATCTCAGTTGTGACGTGTACTTATGCCAACTTTATTGTAAAAAATGCTTATTACAAAAACAGGGAAATGCCATCAATTTATTAACATAACTAATTATTTTTAGCCGATGATAGAATATAGAATTATAAAAGAACAACAATTTTAATAATTTAATTAATATATTTATTCAATCTATCATATACACTTCCAAATTACATGATTTTCTTTTCTTAATTATTTATAAAATAAATGAAGAAACAAACAAATGTCATATTAGGCTATTTCAAATATGTATAATTTTTTTATTGAAGATTTTTTAATGTATTTTTTAAAATATTATTTGGGTAGTATATTTTTTTAATATAATTTTGATTAGTATTTATTATAGACATAATATAATAAATTTATGTATATTATTTTAATTTTAGTTATTTTAAATGAATTTATTTTGTTGAATATAAATTAATTTAATTTATGGATCCATATAGGTTAAAAGCTCAATAAAAAATAAGCCCATATTGACCCAGAACCGATTGAACCGAATCGAACCGACCGAAATTATTTCGGTTTATTCGGTTTTCGATTCAATAAGGTTCGGTTTCGGTTCGATTTTTATATTTTCTGAAGTTTGGTTTTCGATTCGGTCCAAAACCGAACCGACCAAATGCTCACACCCTATATCCAGAAGATATATGATAAGCATATCCAGAAGATATGTGACTCTTTTTAAGAAAAGAAATTCATAATATTACGTATCGAAATTCTGCATACACAAATTTAAAGTTGTGTACCAATATTTTTATAAAAAAAAAAGAAAAATACATATTGTACTCTTTTTTCTTTAACTAAGATTTTTTCCCATTGAATTTTTCCGTTAAAGTTTTTAATGAGGCAACTTATAATGTGTATTAAAAATATTGTGTACGCCTTTTTCCTTTACTGGATTTTGATCCTACAGGATTTTTTTCAGTAGGGTTTTAATGAGGCATAATACATGGACATTCGAGGGGAAGTGTGTACCATAAATTTCATGACTGTGAATGTCCATAACTCTTTAAAATTGATAGCATGACTTTATCAATGAAAAAGGCAAATATTATTATCCATGCAGGATATTTTGTAATATTGTTAATGAATTTAAAGTCCGCCAGAAGCGTGACAATATTTTAACGAAAAAATATATATCAATTTTTGAAAGAAAATCTTGACATGGATAAGTCTTATTCACTGAGCATTTCATTTTCGTCAATAAGAAGATAACGAAGAAATTTTTAGTCATGAAGTACCATATCTTAGTGTAATGGATGCATTTTTATATCTTGCAAATAACACTAGATCAAATATAGTTTTTACAGTTAATTTGCTAACACTATATAGTTCTGTACCAACTCGAAGGCATTGGAATGGAGTAAAACATATTATTTTCGTGGCACTTCTGACATGAATTTATTTTTTCAAAAAGAGTAAATTCAAAATTGGCAAATATGCTAATGTTGGATATCTATCGGATCCTCATAAAAACTCGATCACAGACATAAATATTAGCTCTCCATGAAGCAAATCGTGAATGTGTGTGATTGACAACCATAACTCAACATATTGAGCGAACAAGTAAGTTAGTGGTGGAGAAAAAGTCAACAAAATTGTATAAGGATAATACAGCATGTATCTCACAACTCAAAAGTGGCTACATTAAAAGAGATAGAACCAAATGTATTTCACCAAAATTCTTCTATACACATGAACTTATTAAAAAAGAGCAGATCGATGTTTGTAAAGTTCGTTCAAATGATAATCTAGTAGATTTGTTCACAAAAGTCCTATCAAGTTCAATTTTCAAGAAGAATATGCATAATATTGGAATGCGTCAATTAAAAGATTTAGCGTGATTCATTATATTGTTGAGGAAAAATACATATAAATATTGTACTATTTTTTTTTTGCTAAATTTTTATCCCACTGAATTTTTCTTAATAAGGTTTTAATGAGGCATGTTCATAATATATAATCATTCAAAAAGAAGTGTTGTGATATATTCTTATTTGGATGACTTTCCATATTGGTTATTTCATTTATTACTTGATTTATTTCTTATATTCACTTATTTCCTGAATTTATTTGTTTTCTATATAGACCAACGTGTATGTCTATAAATACTCATATTGTTATTATTTTAAAGACATAATAATATAATAAAAAAATTATATTTTTCGTTATTTTTTATATTTTATTTTGATTTTATTTTTATTTATAACATTATTATTATTATTATTATTATTATTATTATTATTATTATTATTATTATTATTATTATTATTTTTCCTCTTTTCTTTCTGCAGGAAAAAAACAAAGAAAAAAAACAAAAAGGTGTCCCCTCCTCTTCCTCTCCCTCCCGTTTCTCTCCCTCCAAGCAGGAAACTGAGAGGACCAAGTAACATCAGGAGCCTCTATAGGTGAAAAATGACTGTCGCCGCAGGGATCGGCCACGCTTTGCTTGCATTAGGACCGTCTCTTTCACTCTTCGTCTCCGTTATCCTCCAAAAAACCTTTCTTAATCCTCACTGTTCTCTCCAGGTACATATGCTATAAACCCTTCACCAATTTTTCCTTATAATATCTTTTATTTGTTTAATTTACTTTCCCATAAACATTCGCCATAAAAATTTCTGAAATGTCAAAGTAAAATCAAATCCATTTTTTAGGTTTCCGTTTCCTCACATTATGTTTGGATAATTTCACTTTTAGTTTGCCAGTCAGGGTTCTTTTTCAATTCTTTTGACTCTAAAGTTCATGTAAATAGGATGAACAGAGTCTATCAATATGTTAATCGAAATGGGTATTGTCTAATTTCTTGTTTTAATTTGATTTCAATTTGTTTATGCTGGCGTTATATGGGATTCTTGCAATAAATTTATGCAGCACGCTATTGTGGCTTATAAGTCTGATTGTGCTATCTGGAGTGTGGAGGGCCTTTCTTCCCCTAAAAACCACCACATGGTGGCCATATGCATTACTTATAATTACATCAGTTGGTTTCCAAGAAGGGGCTCCGAGTTCTTTTCTGGAAAGTTTATAAGTAAGTTTGTATCTCTGCACGTGCTTTTTTTATTATTTTTTATTTTATTGTCGATGAATGTAATTCAGTCTCAGAAGTAGATTTAATCGCATTTTTAAATTAGACCATTGATTTGGGATTGGACAGTGGAAACTTTTTTCCCACCCTTAATGAATTGGATGCATTGACTTGTTGATTGTATTTGATATTTATGCATGAGGCTATTTCTGTGGTAAAAGCATGGGCTTTCATTGAAATTGTCATTCTTACAGTGAGCCATTATCTTCTATATTTTTAATGCATTTGTAAAATTACTTTGCTTTGTTAGTAACCTTCAAAATTTGGTGTTGCCCATTCTTTTAAAGAAAAAGAAAAGAAAAATTGATTAACATGATGGCAAGAAAGAATATAGCTTTTAAAACCTTGCAATTGAAGAGCTAGGGAAAATTACTGCATTTGTAAATTATGGATCTGCTAGTGCTTTTTGTAGGAATTTGTTGGTTATATAACCTATTTCTAAAAGCTCTTTTTCCGCCAGGTTATATAACTGGAACTTTTTCATGCATATGTATAAATTCGTGGTAACTAGTGAGGAACTTGTTTTGTGGTTGTTACCTACACTACATAATATTATATACATTTTTATATTATCATTTTGTTGTGAATTTTGTGTAGACGGCTAGAAGATATATTGGATGCTTTCGCAGACAGGGTCTCAAAACCACGCTTATTTCTCACAGATAAGATGCTAATTGCTTTGGGTAAGCTTTAAAGAGCTTTTAAATTCTTCTTCCCCACAAAACATATTGCCATGTTCCAGCCTACAACTACCTTTGTGTTGGCAACTTTAAAGTTTAAACTCCAAATTCTCCCCCTTAACCTGTGAGGAGTACTACCAAGGGGGCTTAATACATTTGCACTTGCTTATATTTGATTGAATAGGGATGGTTTAGGGGGATAACTTGGATTTCATGATTGGTTTTTAGGTTTTTTGTTGAGATGATTTTACAATCGTGGCTTTAATTTGTAGTATGAACTTGTAAAATCATACCCGCGACTAGATAAGGATTAACCCAAGAGATATGATTATTATTATATTAATTATCATATTGGTAAAAGCAAACTGATAACAATATTGATACTCAACAAGCCAAATACTCAACAAGAATGAAATATCGAAGAACTGTATATTGATGTATAAATGAATCAATTACGGCAGGGCCTTTATGTTTTCTATTTCAAATGAAAGAAAAGAACAAATAAAGGAAAATAACTGCAAGGGCCTCAGCTTCAAGGAAGAACAGCCAAATAAATCTGTTCTCTCCTTTCCCTCACTTTCCTCACGCTAATTACAAGCAAAATTCTTCAACACCCCCTTTCCGACACCCCGCCTTCCTCTTATCGGCTTTCCCCTCATAACTAACTTTGTGCCAGCTCATCCTCCACCTCCTCTTCTCCTATCTGCTTCTTGGATCTCCTAGCATAAACTCTCCATATTGTGGGTTTGTGGGCTTGGAGCTTTTGACTAGTAGCATTTTCTTTATCATTGCCACCAGGTGGTAAAACAGTTTTGTCTTCAAGACTGAAATCAGGAAACTGGTTGCTAATTACAAACTCATCCTCCCAATTCGCATTTTTGGCCCTCCTTCTTGCCATTGGACCAACCATTGTGACACCGTTTCTCCATGCCTACTGATAACCTGTTTAGCCAAGACATAAGGAGGAAGGACAATAGGTATCTCGGCTGGTTCTATACCTGCTGGTAGAGAAAGAGAGATTGGAACAGCTCCAATGGATTTCTTCAGCAAGGAAACATAAAATACTGGGTGGATCTGAGCCCCTGGTGGTAACTCTAACTTGTAAGCAACAGGCCCCACTTGTTGGGTGATGGAAAAGGGCCCATAAAAGCGTGGAGCTAGTTTGGGTGTGATTCGAGAAGTGACAGAGTGTTGTTGATGGGGCCTCAACTTAATATAAACTTGCTCGCCTATTGCAAACTCCACATGGCGACGATGGTGGTCAACACCGTTCTTCATCTTTGATTGGGCACGAACCAGGTGAGACTTTAGTTGACGTAAGGCTTCATCTCGGTCCTTTAACTCTTGCCCAACAGCTGCCACTTGGACTTCTCCTGGAATGTATTGGAACACCGTGGGTGCCTTGCGACCATAAATTGCTTCGAATGGAGTAGTACCAATCCACACATGATATGTTGAATTATATCAAAATTCTGTCCATGGCAGCCAAATCACCCAAGTTTTTGGTTGGCCAGTAGCAAAACAACGCAAGTAGATTTCAACACACCTGTTTACCACTTCGGTTTGGCCATCTGATTGTGGGGTGACAGGTTGAGCTGAAGTTCAGAGTAGTGCCCTGTAGCTTAAAAATTTCGCTCCAAAATCGGCTGATGAACATTGGATCTCGGTCACTAAGGATGGACCTAGGTAAGTAGGTGAACAACCTCCCGAACAAAAATTTCAGCCAACATCCTAGTAGTAAAGGGGTGCTTGACTGGAATATAATGAGCATATTTAGACAACCGGTCCATCATTACCCAAATCGTATCAAAGCCCTTTGATCTAGGCAATTCCGTGATGAAGTCCATCGAAATTTCCTCCCAAATCTAATCTGGAATAGGAAGAGGTTGTAATAATCCACCAGGCACCAAGGTGGATGCCTTATAGCGTCGCAGATGTCACATAATTGAACAAAGCGCTGGATGGTTTTAGTCATACCAACCCAATAGAAAGAGGAGGCCAATCTTTTATAAGTTATGTAGAAACCAGAATGACACCACAAGGACCGGTATGGAACTTGGCCAACAGTTTGGGAATCCAAGAGGAGGTTGACGAAATTACTAACCTATTTTTGTAGAACAAGGTGCCATGCCATTTTGCAAACGCCCTTAATTCACTTGCTGTTCCAGTGAGCCGAGACAAAGCATCAGCAGCTTGGTTTTCATTTTCGGGTTGGTACCGGACTTCGAACTTGTACCCCATCAAGTTGGCAAGCCAATTCTGCTGCTCAGCTGTAGGAATCTGTTGGTGAAGTATCTGGCGTGTGCTTTGTTGATCAGTATAAACAATAAAAGGTTGTCCCAGGAGGTAAGGTCTCCATTGTAACACGGCAAACACAATGGCCATAATTTCTTTTTCATAAGCAGATTTGCTGAGATTTTGGGGAGATAAGGCCTTACTAAAGTAGGCGATTGGTCGGCGTTCTTGCATGAGGACAACCCCTATTCCACTCCCTGAGGCATCGCATTCTATCTCAAATGGCTTGGAGAAATTCGGCTAGGCAAGCAAAGGAGCTGAGGTTAGCTTTTGCTTGAGTGATTCGAAGGCCTTCTAAGCCTTTAATTTCACTTAAACTCATCTTTTTATGTGAGGTCAGTCAATGGTTTAGCGACCTTCCAGTACCCTTCAATAACTTGCGATAATATCCGGTGAGTCCAAGGAACCCATGTACCCCTTTGATTGTGGTGGGTATAGGCCAAGTTTGGATAGCGCCAACTTTACTTGAATCCACTAAAACTCCAGCGCCATTTATCACGTGGCCGAAGTATTCGACGGATCTATGACTGAAACTACATTCCTTCCTATTGACCACATACTGGTTTGTAGCCAGTATTCCCAAGATCAGCTCCACATGATGTAAATGTTCTTCCCATGTGCGGCTGTAAATCAATGTGTCATAAAAAAACACCAAAACACACTTCCGTAGCAGTGGCCTAAATATGTCGTTCATGGTGGATTGAAAAGGTAGCTGAGGCATTGGTCAATCTGAACGGCATAACCAAGAACTCGTTATGACCATCATGCGTACGAAAGGCAGTCTTCTCAATATCCGCAGCACGTACGAGAATTTGGTGATAACTCGATTTGAGGTCCAGTTTTGTGAAAAATTTTGCCCCCCTCCAACTCATCAAATAATTCTTCTATAGCTGGAATCAGATATTTGTCAAGTATGGTCACCTTATTGAGTGCAAGATAATCTACACACATTCGCCAAGATTGGTCATTCTTCTTCACTAAAATGACTGGACGGAGAAGGAACTTTGGTTGTGTCGAATGATTCCTTTCTTCAACATTTCAGAAACTTGCCGTTGGATTTTTGCCTTATGGTGGTAAGGATAGCGATATGGCTGCACGCACATTGGAGCCTGGCCAGGCTGCAAGGTAATCACACGTTCTATGACTCTCTTGGAAGAAAGACCATCCAGTTCAGTAAAAATCACTCAATATTGGTCGAGAAGGGAACCCATTTGTTGTTTTTGTTTTTCGGCTAAGTGGTCCAAGACTCATGAGGAAAACCGTATTCTTCAGCCGTAAGCTGATGCAAGTGTCCATCTAACCATGGTTGCAACGATTGTGGTTCATGAGGCTCTGTCTTGACTCCCTTCAGTTCTACCTTTTTTCCTTGAAAAACAAACTTCAAACTTTCAGTTGCCTAATTGGCAGTATATCTCCCAAAGTTCTTAACCATTCTACCCCCAATATCAATTCTAGTCCTCCAATATCAGTAACAAGAGCATCAATTAAACAGTAGTAATTGTTTAAGTGGATGGGAATTTCTGCACATCTCTTATCCACCCCAATCACATTCCCATCTCCCAATCTAATTACCAGAGATTTAATGCGACTTACCTGAAATCCCAAAACAGAGGCTAACTGGAATGAAATGAAATTGTGTGTCGCCCCGCTATCCACTAACATTTCAATCAAAAATTCATTGATGATCCCTCTCAATTTGATGGTGCTCAACTCCCTATCAAATTTTTCGGGTACTCCCACTTTGTGGTAGAGGCGATTCAGTTCTAGAACCCTGCATTCACCATCGATTGGGTTTTCCTCTCCTTCGTTCTCAACTTCATAGAAATCTTCTTCTTCGACTTCATCTCTTTCTCCTAACAGCATAACCTTCAATTGCGTCCTAGGACATTTGTGCTGTGGGGAATAATTTTGCCTGCACTGAAAACGAAGTCCCTTTCGTCTTCTTTCTTCCCACTCGGTCTTTGTAAGGTGCTGTACTCTTGAGCGTCGCTGCCCCCATCTGTTAGAATCAGAGGACAGTGAAGGCATTGGCGGGTGGCTGTTTGAAAAGGCCAATGGGTTCTTATTTTGATTTGGGCTTGGGAATGTGTTGGGTAAGGTGGGAGAGAGGCCCAATCGATTGGAACCAGCCCATGATCCATTAGTCACCTGTATCTTAAAGGTCCCCTCTTTCTCCTTCATTGGATTCTTCGAATTCAGTCCCCCTCTTCTGCTTTGCAGAGAAGCTTCAATGGTGCGTGCTAACTGCATAGCTTCGATCCAATCTCCTGGTTTATGCACTTTCACCCAACTTTTGATTTCTTCTCTCAGCCCACTTATGAAATACCCCACATACTGTGGTTCCGACAGACCAGGGGCAGTAGCTGTTGTCATCTCAAACAACTCGATAAACTCCTCTACACTTCCTGATTGTCGCAAATCAGCCAACTCCTCAAACGGACTGGAAGAATGGATATCCCCATATTGATGCATTAAATCCACCTTGAACTGCTCCCATGTCAGTGATGGCGATACATCGAGTAATATGGAAAATCAATTTATGGTTGATCCCTCCATACAAATCTCAGCCAAAGGAATACGCATATTTGGAGGAATTTGGTTCAATCGGAAGTGCGTTTCCACCCTTATTGTCTAGCCTCTTGGATCTATACCGTTGAACATCGAAAGTTTCACCTTTTTCAACAAAAAGAGTGGGTCTACAAAATGGCTTGTGTGGATGTGATAATCCATGAGCCGAGTTGATCCTTGCCCCTGGCGAATTCCTCCCCCTTCCATGGTTGTTTCCCCTTGGGAGCTAAATTCCTCCGCATGAATGGGCTGTTTATCCGATCGTTTAATCCAATTTAGCACAGCTATATAACGAAGCTCAAAAGTTGCCAAACGAGCTTGGATCTCGGTTACCGATTTGGTTAACTCACTCACATTGGCGGTTAATTCCCCTACCTTGTTCTCTGTTTCTTCCAACTGAATATTCACACATGCTGTTAATTCTCCTACCTTGTTTTCTGTTTCATCTAATCGGACATTCTCTGATTGCAAACGGGTTTCCATTGTAGTTTTCTCTTTTCGTGATGTATCCGGCAGGTCGGACCAATGATAACAATATTGATACTCAACAAGCCAAACACTCAACCAGAATGAAATACTGAAGAACTGTATATTGATGTATAAATGAATCAATTACAGCATAGCCTTTCTGTTTTCTATTTCAAATGAAAGAAAAGAACAAATAAAGGAAAATAACTGCAAGGGCCTCAGCTTCAAGGAAGAACAGCCAAACAAATCTATTCTCTCCTTTCCCTCACGCTAATTACAAGCAATTCCTCAACACTCCCGCCTTCCTTTTATTAGCTTTTCCCTCATAACTAACTTTGTGCCAGCTCTTCCTCCACCTCCTCTTCTTCTATCTGCTTCTTGGGCCTCCTAGCATACACTCTCTATACTGTGGGCTTGGAGCTCTTGAATAGTAGCATTTTCTTCATCACAAACATATTGCATATGTTGCTGCACCTACTCCCCCCCACCCACCATGCAAATTCTGCTTTTTTTTTTTTCGCAAAGTGTTTTCTGCATATTTTCTTGATGGTTTAATGCCACGGTACTTGATCAAATTATGCAGCTGGCGGATTAGGTCACGGTGTAGCGCACGCTGTCTTCTTTTGTCTTAGCCTCTTAACGCCAGCATTTGGCCCAGCAACATTCTTTGTTGATAGATGCTCGCAGATGCCATTTTTTCTTGTTTCTGGTAAGTTTTTGATTAAATATGCTGGATACATTTTATATTTTCTGACAATAATTAAATTACTGAAAGCACATTTGTCGTGCAATCTTGTACTAATATGTTACTTTATTTTTGTAACCTTGAAATAGCTAAAGGTTATCTGTGAACTTCTGTTATTGGTTAAGTTCATTTTGAGCTCTTAGTAGTTCACAAGTATTGTTAAAACTACTGTGGAGTATGTTCACCATCTAATTAATTTTTGTCTTGCAATTGCAGCTATTATTGCTCTTGCATTTGTTACAATTCACACTTTCTCAATGGTCATTGCTTTTAATGGATATGCAGAAGGGAATAAAGTGGACCAATATTTTGTCCCCATAGTACATCTTGTTGCAGCATTGGTGGTAAAAGCAAAAAGTTCACCCTTCTTTACATATTCATGCCATTTTTTGACAAATTTTGTTTTTTTTTTAATATCCAATAATTGCTTCTAAGTTGAAAAGTTGGAATAAATAAGATTTTTCTATATCAGTAAGTTAGCTTAAATGATGGTGTATGTGTCATGGGCTTGGCATCAATGGACCTAAAATTTGAAAGGTTTGGATCACTAGACTTGCTGTTAGAATGCCATTGTTTATGGCTAAGTTAGTACTTTCAGAGTTTTATAAAATTGGTCCGAAATTTTTGGAATTTAAAAACCTTATAATATCAATTGTAATGTGCAGTTATATATATATATATATATATATATATATATATATATATATATATATATATATATATATATATCCAGTTTAGTTGTGAAAATCAACGACTTCGATAATCTGAAGGCCATCAACATAATGATATTGTTTTAAAATATAAATTATAAATTATAATAGTCTAAATTAATAACAAAATGCTGGAGTATCCATATAATCCAAGGATTGGATATTAGAGATTATCTTATTGTCTACTTTGTAATAAAAATGGAGAAGAAAAAATAGAAACTAAGTTGTGCATGAATCCTTTTAGAGTGTAGAAGAATTGAGGTCTCCATTACTTTTTGATTGTATACCTCTCCTCAACCATTATATACTTCAGTCATTGTTTATTATTTGTGTTACAGATCTTTCACATCTTTCCTGATATCTGTTGCTCTCTTTTACAAATTGCTAAACAGCCCTGATCATTGATGTGTGTGTTTTCTTTAAAAACAATAAGCAACTCAAATGATGAATGATAAACAGAGACAGATGGAGAGACAGCATTGAATGTTTAGAAATGATGATGCATTATGCTTGTGGACGTTCATTTGGCTGAGGTTACTAACTAAGGAAGTAGAGTTAATCTAAAATATTTAGGAGGGAGGAATTAGCCCATGGTACTATTGTTAGAGTTTTGGGATTGATACTGGTATTCTTGAAAACTAGGTGAAATTCTGGAAGAGACAAGCATGTTTAGCATGTGCTCTAATTATGATTTGTTAGTGATTGATCATGTATGCAAATTCTCTAAATTTTTCAACATTTTGTGTTGTTTGAGGAAACTCTTTACAATATATAATTACTTAGTGCTGCTTTTACTGCTTGAATTGCACTGACTTGTCTTATTTTTTGTAGACATTGGTCAATTTAGCATCTGGGGGATGTGTTATTGGAGTTTCTCTGCTCTATTTTATGGCTATCTTAACGTTGTTGCATTGTGGGAAAATGACGTGTACAAGATTAACAGAAAATCGAAGCACACAAGAGTAGCTCATAGTAAGTTTTTTGTAAAATATCATATTTTTTTGGACAAGAAAATTGTAAGATTTCTGCCTGTAGAAATCAAATGAATTATTTCAAAGGCATGTTCTGTTTACTTTGCGAGTACATTATATCAAAATATAAGCACAAAAGTTCCAGAGTCTCGTTGAAAGATGTTCTCATATAGCAGATGGGGCGGCTCAAGTCTGATATGATTCAGATCGTAATCCTTTGATGCTTA
Source organism: Excoecaria agallocha (assembly GCA_037975025.1). NCBI lineage: Eukaryota > Viridiplantae > Streptophyta > Magnoliopsida > Malpighiales > Euphorbiaceae > Excoecaria > Excoecaria agallocha. The sequence continues at coordinate 12,001,627 of CM075814.1, read as the reverse complement.
GCAAGATGTATAGTTATGTTGCGTATACTTGAATGCCAATCAAATGCAAATTTTGGCAAAATAGTCAGTTTTTTCTCTGGTCTATTGGATATACTTGCCTGTGGCTGTACAGTTTAATACAGCATGAGGGATGCCTGTGGTTCTGAAGAGAAGAATTGTTCATCATTTTCAGTCTGAAATATATACTATTCTGACGGAATTCTTATTTTGCCAACACAGATGACAAAACAATTCGAATCGAACCTTCTCCAACACTACAAAAACTCTCTGGATTGTAGCATTTATATAACCCTCGTTAATGGGTTGACAGGTTATGCTCAGAAAATTAACCTAGGATGCTGTTGCTCATAACCTGCAAGAAATGCAGTATGTAAATAAAGATGCCAAAGTTTCATTGTAAATATACAAATTGCAAATCCATGATTTTGGTTTCCAGAATTTTAGAGATGAATCTTCAAGCAGCTGAATGTCTAAACCGGTCTTTACCTTACAGAGCTCACACAGTTCATGCTTGCCAATTCTGCACACACCTGATTCTTATAGAACCATTATTGGAGGACATACTGTCAGCTTTAAACACAACAAATTCAAATTTTGAAGTTGAATAAATTTAAGAATTAGGTAAGAAGTATCGTATATAAAGAATTGATAGCAAAAATGTGAATTTGAAGCTTAGATTTACTGAACGTTTCATTTACAACTATAATTGTAAAGAATCTGATAATGAATGGAAAGAAGAATTACAACAAAACTAGATGAACATTTGCTAAACTTCTTGTATTCTGATTTCATTATTATGAAACAGAAAAATTGGATATCTGTGAAACGTAATTTATACAAATAGTATTTAGAGCTGATAGAATCTGAAAAAATGTAATCAGTTAGTTCTCAGCAGGTGTTTTATCGGATTTGTCAACTTTGTTTTCACTTGAGAAAAAACTTCCAAATATCTCTATCTGACATTTCCTTAACTAAATGGGCTCCAAAAATGCCATCTTCATCTACCAGGCTTTTCAGATGCCGTGCTCCATTGTTGAAACCAACATAATTTCTCTTTGTTGCCAAGTATAATACTCCGTAGGGAGGCCTCAAACACTGGTTATCCAAAAATAAACTGAAGTTAGAAATAAAACTATATGAAACACGTACACACTTATCAAACAATCCATGACTGTTCAATTCAAAATTTACAAAAGCAACATTTTCTGACTCGGACTAATTGAAACATATAACACCAAATCTAAAGGTCAATTTAACGAATTGATCTAAAAAAGAAATTACAGCAATAAAAAATGTTTAACTGCAAGGATAAGCTAGCAATCTTCAGTATGCTAACACTAGCACTGCCATTTATCATATGTAAAACCTAATAATTGTAATTGTTCATTTTCATTACTAGTGTTCTGCTATTCTAGCAGTTTCCAAAAAGTAATCTTAATCTTATAATCAGGATTTTAAATAACTTCCATCCTGTATATCCGCAGAACCACAAAATTTTGACAAATCTACCTCAAAATGAGCATGAACTTTTAAGTCTTTCTTTCATAGTCTTACTCATGCAAATAATACCTCTATTATATCTCAAACTCCATGACATTTATCTGTATTTTCAACTTTACTCAATAGATTGCTAAACGTAAACAACTAAAAAAAAAAAAAAGAAGAAGAAGAAATGGAAACTAACCTTCTTAATGAGAGCATATAGCTTCTTCAAAGAGGTCAATGAGTACTGGATATCTGTCATCAGAATAACATCATAGCCGCCTTCTGCATTATCCGTCTCACTAGCCCTTTCCCATGCCCGACTTCCTGAAAGCTTTCTTGATCGCCTTGAGGAAGTATCCTGCCCTACAGTGCTGCCATCTTGGCTACTACATCCATCCATAAAATCCTCCTCGGAGAAACTCAGGCTCATCCCTGTTGTCCTTTCAAAGCCATCAGTTCTCACAACAGATAAGACGGTAGGAAGTTCTTCCCAGTCCCCAGCATAGAAGTGCACTGCTGGGGATAAATTATGTCTTGATGGAGTAAGAGGGCTTTCTGGCTGTCGGCTCTGCCTCTCCCGAGCTTGCTCAAGATTAGCGAGGACATTTGGTATGGTTGTGCACCTTATGGTTTCTGCATTCAAGTCTTGAAAGTGCACCATGCAAGCTCCCTGCATTTGGCACAATGTCAAAAAAAGGTGTCATCAGAAATTCAACTTTCCATGTTTTCTTAGAAGAAGATAAACAAGACCATGGAAGAACTGTCTTTACAAAAATGAAAATAATAATTTAAATCATACAATGGATGATTAAAGGTTCCTGATCTGTTCATTATTTGTAGTGGCTATAGATGGGAACATCAACTAATTGCATGTGAATTGTTTGCATTGCAAACGTCTTTTTTATTAGAACTCTCAAACCTTGTTAGCTAATTATTTGATGGATCACGATGACTATATAACTTTCAATGTGAAAAAAGGAACTTATAAAACAAGCAGTTTTGCAATAATGCTTAATATTGAAGATAATGTGTAAACTCTCCATAGTTGAGTCCAAAACCAATTACTACTGACTCCCTTATATATATGAAAATACAGGGGAAAAAAACAGAACAGAAGAACATCAAATTTTCTAGAAGTCAAAAAGCTAGTGCAAGTTAATAAGCTAAAATCACTGTATCCATGTGTTTGATTTACCACTGGAATAAATAAATTTGGAAGGAATATTACAATACAGCCAGCAGCACTTTACCTTAAGACAAGCAAAGATCCCTGGAAGTCCATAGCTACAACCAAGCTGCAAGAACCAACAAATAGTGATCAAATTGTCAGCAGATATTGTAAGTTGCTGCAAATGGAAAGATTATCCTCAACGTCATGCATCAAGAAAAGCTTATTGCCCTCGTATCATCTCAGCGAAGGACAGGTAGCAAGGTTTCTTAATAATTTAACTTTGAATGTATAAGGCTGGCTAGAGAAAGAGTTCAGGGGCACAACAAATATATGGATCCAAATATCTCCAATTAAGCGAGCACAAATTTTCAGACCATTATAACATAATGGGAATGAGTGCACGCCCTAACCTAAGTAGTTGGCAATTAGATATAAAGCAAAAATTATATATCAATTCAGTTTAACTCCTCTTAACATGACACGGCCCAAAAAAATATATGCATATAATGTTGACCTGTTTTTGTAATCACCTATCATTACTGTTATTATCATCAACAAATACTCATCACTGCTGAAACAATTGACAAACTTCATATTCAGTCTGTATCCACAAACTTTTGACTTTTGTCCATGCATGTGAGCACTTGCTGTGTGACCTCAGTATATCAGCATGCCTCTCTTAAGCAAATATGCAATTGGGAAAAGTAAAATCAAACTCCAAAGCATACAAGTAGCATATTTTTTTAATAATCTAATTACCTCAAGCACTCTTTTGCCTCTGAAGCTCAACTGTCCGTCACGAATCTCATGCTTAAGTATATTTACAAGATCAATAGAGCTGTCCCAAGACTTCAGTGACCCTGCAAAGTAAGGACAGTGATGTCACTAACAATCAATTCAACAATTTGAATTCTTAAATCCTATATTAAATTGTATTCGAAATTTCAATGCATAGTACATGCTGAAATTGACAGGCTTACCATCAGGTTTTGAGGATATCATTTCAGGACCAGTGAATCCAATGATATCAGCAACACTAATTTTCCCCTGTAATAGATCAAAGGAAGAGTTAAGCAAGCTTCGAGCTAACCAATATGTAAACAACATAACATATATCTCAAAGGGGAAGAAAAAGATCTTTTCCAGTGGTGGATTGAAAACTTCAGAGGCTATACGAGAAAAAGATTTTATGAAACTATATCACAGAGGAAAGTTCTCCTAAAAAGTTTCAAACTCCCATGAATTTTCACAAATGACTCTCCAATAAAGGTTTAAGCTTTTTGCACAAATGAAAACCAAATTGCTACATATGATGAAACTATTGAAAATGGATTTTACGTACCTTGAACACATGAAACCCTTGCAATTCAACATTCTCCCCAGCATATTTATAAGGATGACCCATCTGTGTAGTACAAGATAGACCGTGAATTAATTTTGAGGGAAAATATTAAGATGTATCTTTACATTCAATTCTTGTATAAGGTGACATCCACATATTTAGGACAGAGTTCGATCAAAATCAACAATAACAATATGACGAATACCTTTGAAGGTAGAATTTCAACTGCAGGAGAAAAGAGATGCACATCTCTCTCTGAAATATTGGAGATGCAGAGACTTTCCCGGTCATGAGGCACCAAGCCAGGTAAGCACTGAGCAAGCAATGAGGGTGCGCGCATTGTACTTTAATTCTCAGGAAAAAGTTCCTGCAAGCATCAACATTCCATATTACTACTATTTGAAGGAATCCCAAGTAGAGCCAAGAGAATTAACATAAACTAAGATCATTAATCATTCAGTACCATCCAACAAACGAGATAGAGAGAAGATGGAGGGAACAGAGCAAAATAAAAAGAGAGAATATCATTGAAAAATACAAAACAGAGAACAAATTCCGACCAACCACAGTAAACATGAGAATATTAGCACTTTACAGAACCCTTAATATTCTTAAAATTTTCAATAATTATCAAATTTTGGAAAAAGCATAAACCCTGCAGTTCTTAAACATAATAAGAACTCGGGATTAAGAAGCTAAAATAACAGAAGCCTTACATATAAATAATTAGTCAGTAAGAAAAAAAAGCACAATAAACAAGAAAAGATATGAGAGAATGAACAAGCAATCAGTTAATAATGATGAACCACCAAACTTCTATATTAATTCAAATATTAAGCAAAATAACAGGAAAACCTACAATGATGATGAACAGCACACATCCTAACTAACCTCCAAGAACCCAGAAGCATAACGCAATAAAAAACGAAACTTCAACACATTACATAAATCTTGCAAACAAAATTGACCCAAAGAAAACACTCACCCAGATAGAGAGAAGAGAAGGGAGAGTGATTTACGAAGAAAACTTGATTGCAATATAAAATAAAACCCAATTTAATTAAAAGGTGTAGAAGGTAGAAATGATCAAATAAAAGTCTGAAATTTCGGAGAGGAAAGATCGTCCCCATCAAAGTCAAAAAGAGACTATCTTTCTAATGCCAAAACCCAACAGGTAACGCGAAGAAGCTTCTGATTCAGGACTCCACAACCGTTGAAGCCCCTATTTACTATTATGCCCTTTCATCACTTTGTAAGTTTGTATCTGGCTTTGGCAGTGTCAGTTTGGTAAATATAGGGAGGATATTGGGGTACATTGACCGAAAAAAAGAAATTTATCAATATTTCTCCAGGAAAATTAGTATTAGACGCGAGATGCCGTTCATGAATTCTTTTTGGATACTAGGTATATACCGTTTAAGTTATTAGTTATTACAGGTTAACATATTATTTTTTTTTAAATTAATTGAATATAAATTATTTTTATTAAAAATATTAAATTATGTCATATAAAAAACCTAATATTCTATAAAAGATATATAAAATAAACAATAATAAAAATATTTTAACATTTTTGAACAGAAAAAATATAATACTTTTAATAGTACAAAAGTATTAATTATATTTTAAATAAATTCTGTGAAATAATATAATATAATATTTAGTTAATTTAAGTGAGTAATATATTAAAAATATGATAATTTGGTGATATTATGTTTCTAATGAAGAAATCAACGCAGTAAATAATTATCACAATATTTTTTATTATAATTAATTTGTTTTAATTTAATATTCATAAGATTTGGTGAAGTCCCTTAAGAAAAGCGGAAGTCAGCCGTAAATGCCATATGTTTGGCCCCGTGTGAACAAAGGGAACGCATCCATCAGCCTCTCCAACGCTAATCGCACGCGTGGCGGTTGTTGGTAGCCATATCAACCTTTTCTTTCCTATTTTCTTTGATCTATTTTGACAGTTTACCATTTATTTTCTCTTTTAATACTTTAAATCAATTGTCAATATTTTTATACATGTTAAGAAAATAATTGGTTTTTTCAATTTATTAAAAATTAATTTAAAAGAAATATAATATAATATAATATAATATTTTTTTATATTTAATGAAAATAAAAAAATATATAAAAGAAGAAAAATTAATTAATAACAGAATAAAATTTTTGTAAAATGACATTTTTGATTATATATATACAGAGAGAAACGAAATTAGAATTTATAATCAATGGGGTAAAAATATAAATCCTACTTAAAAAAATTTATTACATAAATACTATAAATAAATTATTAAATAAAAAAATATTCATTAAATTAACAAACATATCTAAATCATTACTATACTTATTATATTAAAAATTAAAATTTTAAAATCATTAAAAAATTATTCGGATATAATGATATAATATAAATTTTTTTATATGTATAAAGAAAAGTTATTAATATATTCCATAACATGTAACATGTTTGTTTAATTTGCTGGAATTGTATAAAAAAAGTAAAATTTTATATTCTATCTGTTGATATTATACATATACTTTTTTTATTCATTTAAATTGTTTGTAACTGAAAATATATCAATTAAGGTAAACTGATACAATAGAATTTTTAGTGGCATAATACGAAAATTAAAAAATTTAGGTATATAAAATTCCTACAATCAAATGCCCAAACACTTTTAATGTCGATTGCTATTTTATATCTCTTTTATTGGCAGCATTTGCTCAAAATTTTTATTTCTTTCTTCTTTACCAGCTCTTCTCTTAGGATGTGTTTAAATTAATCGTTTATTTTAAAGGCCTTCGTTAATTCAAATAGATAATATAAAACCTAATTAGGTTAACATTTGTCTAAAATTTCATATGCGTTCTCTAAAATGCAATAAATAAATAAATATTGTGACTATTTAAAAGATATAAAAGAAAAATAAATTGCAAAACTAAATTACGAACCTTTAATTAAAGATAAATTTTAGTTGTATTCTTTAGTTTATTTTTAAATTTATATAATTTTTCTTTAAAAATTCAAAAAAAATAGAGTTTTGTATATTTGTTTCAATGAAAGTGAGAAAATAAAATATTTCATTCATCAAAACTTAAGAAATAAGTTAAAGAGAGAGGTATAAATAAAATTTTAAGGGAAACAAATAGGGATGATCACAGGGAGGGGATTCCCTGGCCTCGGCGGGGACTCACCCCATTTGGGACGGGGAATCCCCGAGTTTTTACCCCGCGGGGAAGGGGACGGGGACGGAAGGAAAAAATCTCTGTTATGAATTCGGGGATGGGGAATGGGGTATCCGTTCCACGGGAGACTGGAGAGATTTCCTCTCCGTTCTAGAGTCGGGGGCGGGGATGGAGAATTCCCGATCCCGCGCGGGGCAGTGAGTGGGAATATAATCTCCAGTCTCGTTCCGCCCCGTGAGCATCCCTAAAAATAAAATTATCTATTTAATACATATATGTATATACATATATAAATATAATTAAAAAATTTTTCAATAATTAAAGGAGGCAATTGCCCCCTTCCTCGTCAAGTGACGTCACTATTATATATATATATATATATATATATATATATATATGCTGCAGCTGACTTTAAAAAAAAAAAAAACATAAGCTTCGCTAAGAAAAATCGGCTATTAGAGTTGAAATAATACAATTAGGAGGGGATAAATTCTAAAAGGCAAGATCTGGCACATAATTTGCTGCTTTAGATAAACAATAAATAGCTGAATTTGCAGACCTTTGGACTAATCCAAATTGAATATTAATAAGATTCGCAAACAAAACCTTACAATCACTTACAATATTACCAAAATCAATGACTATAATTAGAAGATAAAGCTTGGTAAACCATTTGAGCATCCATTTCAACAATGGCAAAGGAGATGTTCGACTTCTTCGAACAACTCAACACTTCTCGAACTCCTAGGGCTTCTGCCACAAGTGGATCTAAGACCCCAGGAAAGCAGCGACTCCTACCAGCAACAAAACAACCTCGATGATTATTAGCACTGGGATTATTAGTCTACCATTTATTTATTGTTCCAAATCCAATTTTTTTTGGATATGACTAAAAATAAACGTTGACTTGAGCTAGAACTAACCAAATGGAGTACAAATACAAATTCCAAAGTAAAATTTTGGAACCAAACTATTTGAAAAAAGTTAAACTAAACAAGCAATAACAAGTGAGATCACACAAACTTGATCACGTGAATTGATAAATGAATTGACAAATGAATCCGGAGATCGCTGATTTCTGAATATCCCCACAAAAGAAACTTGGAGCTTAATTTTGGAATTCCAATACTTACGTTAATTAGGGGGATTCGACGTAAATTAAGAATCAATTCGTACCTTAAATGTGGGAGTTTGATATTTCGTATAATATGAGTTTATAAGTAATATATTTTATTGTGAAATATAAGATAATTCACTTCTTAAACTTTATAGAATTTGTGGACAAAGTAATTTTAGCTTACTAAAATTTTATACAGAATTTAATTCCAAATGAGGCTTTATGTTTGGAATGCCAAAATTTAAAATAAAATTTGAAATGAATTAGATTTTTTTTATTTGAAACAAATTAAAAAATGAACATCAATTGCATAACATTATAATATTATAAAAACAAATAAAATAATAACCTTGCACTTTTTCAAATTAAACAAATATTTCAATAAAATTTTATATATTTAAAATGGACCACCAAAATAAACAAAATATTTTAAAGAAGCTAAAACAATAATCTCTAGATTTTGAGGAGAAGAAAATTAGGGAGGAGATGGAAAGAGAGATGGGTGGAGTAGAGAAAGAGAAAAAAAGGGAAAATAAAAAGAAAGAAAATTGATAATTCCTTTATTATTTGAGCCTGGCTCAATCAACCCAAGCAATTTATTATTTGAGCTTGGCACAATCAACCCAAGCAACAAGGTAAATGCAAGCCCAATCAACTCCTTGGAGTGTTTAATCCGATCATATTGACATAATTGGGCTTCGTCACATCCACTATCGCCCTTGACATCAACATTCAAATCTTATCCTTTAACACAAGTTGCTTGCCTATCATATTTAGCCACCCACTGTGTTAGGTTATCACCATAGATGCTCAAGTGCCTAAGTGACCTGCACTTTGGCAAGCACTATATATAGCCCAAACCATAAAGGCTATAGGTAATACATATTTGAAACCTTCTCCATCTAAAATTTCTTTCTCCAAGTTTTACTAACTTGAACTTCATAGTACTAATACCTGATCTGATCAAACTTGTCTTATTGCATGTTCAGTCTTTTGCTAATATGATCAGCTTGCAGTCTTTCATACAGTCTCTTTTATTTTTGATATTCTCTAGATTATCAAGAATGAAAGAGAAAAAGTATGTAGAAAAGATAGAGATCGGAAAATAAGAAAGCGAAAAAGAGAGACCGGTGGGAGAATAGAGAGAAATAGGAAACAGAGGAAGAGCATGGTGGATTTTTTTGTCAAAAAATTTTTCATACAAGTTTTGTGAAATTTATTTACAAATTTTACCTATTTTGATTGGATTTGAAATAGCTATATTAAATTTAACAGAATTAAAATCCATTCCCTAATGAAATATGCATTGCTCTCATTCTAAAAGCCCTAAACCCTTTTCTGGTTCAATATTTAAGACCCATAAGTTTTTGCAATGTCGAATACAAAATCATATCAAAATTCCTAGGGATAATATATAAATTTTTTCCTAAACTATCATCATTTATCATATTTTTTTCTGAACTAATTACATGTTATATTATCCCATGAACTTGTTGAAAATATCAGATTAGTCACTTGAACTTATTGAAAATGTAAAAAAAAAAATACACCCTATACTATTGAAAATATTAAATTACCCCCCTAAAACTTGTTAAAATGTCAAATTATCCCCCAGTTACTATTTAGTACATGTTTTTCACGAATCAATTGTGAACTGAAAAGTATCTCTATAGGGGATAATATGATATTTTTAACAAATTCAGGAGCGTAATCTAACATGTAATTAGTTCAGAAGGAAAATCTGATAAATCGTGATAGTTTATGGAGAAATTTATATATTATCCCAAAATTCTATAATCAAAAGACTTAAACCCATAACGCATGCAATCATCTCACCCTTATAGGCTACTTTTGTACTTGGTAGACTTATACAAGATAACATCCCTATGGCATATGAAATTTTCCATTCTCTGAAAATGCAAGAAAATAAAAATATGGCCATTAAGCTAGCTAGATATGGCAAAAGTCTATGATATGGTAGATTAGAACTCTCTAGGAAAAACTATAGAACTCATGGATTTCTCAAAATAGTGAGTAGATAAGGTTATGAAATGTGTGAGAACAATGTCTTTTACCATCTTGGTTGATGGGGAGAAAAACCAAGCTTTCAAATCTAAGAGAGGCATAAGATAAGGAGACCCCCTCTCACTTTATCTTTACCTCATTGTTACCAACATCTTGGCCAATATGTGTGAATCAAAAATGGAATCAGATGTGTTTAATGGTTTTAGGATAAAATAGAAGAGCCCTTCCTATATCCAACTCTTATTTGGCAATGATACAATCCTCTTCGAGAAAGCTAATACCTCAGAAGCCCCAAACCTTAGATTTGTCATTCAAGAGTATTAAGATAACACTAGAAAGAAAGTCAACCTCAATAAACCTAGTATCACTTTTAGCAAAAATTAAAGAGAAAACTAGAGAGCGAACATTTGCAATAGCCTCAACATAAGAGCTGAGCGATCAAAGAAATACCTAGGTGTCTCGTAAATTTGGGGTAGGTCCAAAAAAGAATCCTTAAACTCTTTTATGGAAAGAATTGTATCTAGAACTCAAGGATGGAAGAGAAAATATATTTCCATGGCTGGTAGGAAAATTCTTATCAAATACATAATTCAAGCTACATACACATATAGCATGTCATTGTAGTGTCCTTATATAACCCCTAAGAATATACTATCGAGTACTAAAAGGATTAAACATGAAACATAATAATCAAGAAAACCTTGCCATATTATATCATCATGTCATACCCATTGTATGGTTAAAGCCTATTTCATGTCACCAACCAAACCATACTTATGAAAGTGGTTTCTATTAAGGTCTATATGGGTGTTATAAGTCATTATGCTTTAAAATAATCATATACAATTCACATATACATAGTAGTATCATTACTCTTATTTTACAAACCAAAAAAAGAAAGTGTAATATAAAGTATTTATTTACAGTGCATCTACATATACTACTTATTAAAAAAGGAGTACAAAAGTCTATATGAGAAATAATTTTTATTGTGACCAATAGGTATGTAGATGTCTACTCCTCCTAAACTAATCTATTCGATACACCAATATAGGGATAAACAAATCACCATACTAAGTAATAACTTAGTGGAAAAATTTCTTAATATAAATGATCTCTTATAAAAACCATATATAAGATTAGATAATGCGTACACACAAGTGTATAAAATAAATTAAATAGCATAAACAAAATTACCAAGACATATATATGTTTATACACACACATACATATATTGTAACACCTATATACCTCCTAGGAATATACATGGATGCCACGGCTATCTAATACCATATTGTTATCAATTCAACTAATACTAACATAAAAATCTACTCAAGTAACTTTGATTAGAAATTACACAACATTAACGTTCAATCTTTATAACAAATACGATTTTGTTTACAGTAATAAATCCCTAAATAATTATTTTAATACACAATTTAGGCGATTACACAATATATACGAATTTCTATAGTCCCTACTACATCTTTAGGAACTCTTCTTAGATACCAACACTTCATCCTTCGAAACATCTTCACCGCAAACCTACTAAAAAAATCAAATGCTAAGTCACATTTGTCAACAATTTGTTGATTACAACTAAATAGTCACATTATCCTAACCACTACACTCTATCATTAATTAAGATTACTAATATACTATTTGGCCATGAAAATTGCCCTCTACAAAACTATAAATACCCTTATATTCACCCACATATCAATTATTCATTTAAGTTTATATACCTCAACTAGACATATAATCCATTCTATATGAGGCAAAAGCATTTAAAAACTCCATATTGGTTCATTGCTATAGAGTTGCCACTAACTTTCAAATACTCAACAATACAATACATCCGGTATTTGATTTAAACTCGAAATTAGTATCTCAAGCTTCTTACGTATCCTAAAGTTGGGAATCAAAATCATATAGTTCTAATATGCAATTTACGTTTTGCTTAACTTACGAATGACATATAAATCATACGTAATATATCTTATCGATTACACATACATTTTGCATTATTGACATTACATACTTAATTATCATGTATACAGTAACCATATTACATATATACTATAAACACTTCCATAACTTAAACTCAATATAGATGTGGACCATTATCAACACTGGATACCCTGAGGTATCAATTTACTAAACTCCATTATGATGTCAACACTAGATATCCGGAGATATCAATTCACTTAACACCATTACTGTGTCAACACTAAATACCCAGATATATCAATTCACTATATACCATTACAATATCAACACTAGATATTCAGAGGTATCGAATCAAATAACTATCCCATATAAATCCACAACTATGTCTAATTCAAGCACATGCTAAGACTTCAGTCATTACTTCTTACTTTATCATTTATATCACTCATAGATTCACTATTCAATTATTTTTATACTCAACTAGATTAAATACACTTCACTATAACTATAAATCAATAGCACATTCATGATCACTTTATTAAATTTATATTTAATACACTCGTGCTACAATAATCATCATTCTATCATATAACATGCATAACATGTAACAATATTAATATATCACTATTCATATAGTACTTATGTTCAATTATACCTAAATGTTCAAAATATAATTCAATAACAAATGCACTAAGGTTATGGTTAACAAAAATATAATAAAGCCATGTTTTCACTTATAGTTACTTTTTTATGCCTTTATTACACTTAATACTTTAATCACTCATTTCATGTTCATGTATTATATATTAACCATAAACATGTGCTTATACAGTTTGGTGAATATCCGAGGATGTTCGATCCAAGTTACAAAATATTAAGACATATAATGCTCACTAACATACTTATGATCATATTTTTTAATGGTTCATAATTTAGTTCATGATGGTATGCACATAATACACTTATACTAAGTCTTATTCCACCCTTAAAAATGTGTTCACAAGGTTCCATTGACGTCCAAAAAGGTTTGGACAAAATTCAGTAGCTTTTAGGTGAGTTTTGGCAACCACTGGGAAAAAATACAGGGTATCCAATTGGATTGGAACTCAATCTAGTCAGATTAGGTGCGTTTTAGACTGGCCGAAAGCATGTCACCTAGCTAGATTTGTCCCAATCCAGTTGGGTTAATGTTAAAACCCAGAATTTTAGTAGGTAGTTTTCCAGGTTCAAATTATGCAGGGTTTTAGGCATATAAAATGTGATATTTAGGTAAAGTAGTCTTCTAGACATTTTTTCTCCTATATCACTAGTTTTCATAGCATAAAAAATTAGATCATTTAGACTTCTGAATCAAGAGATATCATTAAAATACCATAAAATGCTCTGAATGACAGGGCAACAACTGTTACTCTATTTTAAACTAAATTTTGAGGCTTTTAGAGGTAGAATAAAGTTCTATCCTCTTTATAGAAATTTTAGGTATATTATCCAATTGAAATCATCCTATTTAGAGCTCTATAAGTCAACTTATGCTGGAGACAACCTTGACAGGTCTAATAGATCCTATGATGGCTTTTCAACTTTGAATTCTTTTCTCTATAATTCAACTTATATGCATGGATATACCTCTCTTACATACTCTCAAATCAATTACTAAGTCAACACATTATTTTTATTCAATTTTTGTACCACATACATATGTATATTAAAATTAGACTTTTACATACCTTGTTTGAAGCTTATCTCCCTCTTCTCTTATTCTACATCTCTTATTGCCCTTCCATTCAACTAGAACATTAACATATCCAATTTCAAACACTTTTAATAATTATTTATCCAAAGAGAAGCTTTAGATGAAGAAGAGATAAGAAAGAAGTTAATCCTCACTTCAAAAATAGAAATTAACCTACCTTGCTAATTAGTTGGATTGCACCAAATCTTGCTAATTCTTCATTCATTCTTTAGTAGAACATTTGAAATGCGAAGGATAAAGTGGAGACTTGAAAGTTCTGAGTATTTCTAGCCAAAGTGGCCGAACTCCTCCTCCCTCCCTTTCTCTTATCACATACATATTTTTTTAATCTTCTAGAAGCAGTAATATCAATTCCCCATTGGTCATACTTTTCAATCTTTAGCTATTTATAAATTGACCCTTAATCTTTCTCTAATCATTTAATTTCATGAAAACTCAATTCATATAATATATAAGTCTATGTTTTTCTTGCATTACACACATATAACATACTTATAATAAATTATAGAATTACCTTTTGAAAATTTTGTTAATACCAACTATCTCACAGATTCGTTACCAACCTATATAACATTTATTATTCCCTTTATATGCATCTATAAACATGTCATTTCTCTACTAGGGTAATAGTTAGGGCATTACATATATACCTAAAATTATTAAGGCAACATTTGTTAGTATGATAACTTAGAGCCCATTTAATAAAAATGTTTCTCATGTAAATTATTACATTCGATATCAATGAAAAGAATTCTTCATTACGTAGTACTGTGTTTGTGACATGTGTTTGATATAATTTAAACAATTTAATGAAGTCCTAATGTGAAAAGGAAACCATAAATTGTTCATAATATGAGACTCTTATTACATGCAAATATTTTAATACCTAAATTATCCATAACCATAGTATTAACAAGATTGAACATTATTAATATGCATAAATTTGCACATGTTATACTTTTTAATTAAGTTAAGTAGTAGTTCTCATAAGCTACAAATATGACGATATTTGAAGTTAACATATGAATACTTATTTAAGAAATGAGTACATTGGAGATCTACTAAGAGAATCTGAACATGGGTATTTGATATATGTCAATTAAGATCTCTACATATCAATGTTGTAAGTATCCTAAAACTCGAGGTCATCATGGTAATGTAGAGTGGGAATTGTTATACTTTTACTCTTATGCTTTTACTGTAACACCCTCATACCATTACTCTATTAACTATATCCAATTAGTTATATTGATCATGCTTTTTATCACTAACATACCTGTATATTATTATTCAAATGATCATTATGTTACCATTACTCATGCAATGCTATATCATATATTTATATGGGTGTTACTATAACTATTCGTATGCTATATCTCATGTTTAGTATCATGCATACCATGCTATGTATGTGTTACTTTAGGTTCTACGTGTATGCATATACTTGTTTAGTCATATTGTGAGTTGGTTACAATTCAATATACACATATTAAATACATACTCATATGCCTAATAGCCATAATAAAAAATATTTCAAAATACTATTACAAAATCTTCCTACATCAACTCTTATCAGTCTTGTGTTGGCCTTTCATGATGCAAAAAACCCTCCTGAATAAAAGTCTTATCTATTGAACCTATATGGATAAAATAACTCGTGCTAATCTATAAAGTTTAGTGAAAAAATAATTCATGATAGATGATCACTCACAGCAATCATCGACATGCACAATCAACATGCATCAGATGTAACATCCTCTCTCTATATATATATGTGTGTGTGTGTGTGTACATATATATATATATATATATATATATATATATATATATACATACATACATATATATGTGTATGTTAATAAAAAATATTTCAAAATACTATTACAAAATCTTCCTACATCAACTCTTATCAGTCTTGTGTTGGCCTTTCATGATGTAAAAAACCCTCCTGAACAAAAGTTTTGTCTATTGAACCTATATGGATAAAATAACTCGTGCTAATCTATAAAACTTAGTGGAAAAATAATTCATTATAGATGATCACTCACAGCAATCATCGACATGCACAATCAACATGCATTAGATGTAACATCCTCTCTCTCTCTATATATATATGTGTGTGTG